>CACVCL010027443.1:0-156095 GCA_902729485.2 Mus minutoides | reverse complement strand
CATAAAAAGTCTGCATAACCAAGGGGCCTCTCTTCCCACTGATGGCCAACTAGGCCATCCTCTTCTATATATGCAGCTAGAGACACGAGCCCAGGGGGAACTAGTTAGTTCATGGTTGTTCTTCCACCTATAGGGTTGAAGACCCCTTTAGCTCCTTGGGTACTTTCTCTAGCTCCTTCTTCCTTGGGAACCCTGTGTTGGAGATGGACTTCTATACAAACCTGAAAATGTCCATCCTGGAGAGATGGATCAGTGATAAAGAGCAGTGGCTGCTCTTCCACAGTACGTGGGTTTGATTCTCAGCATCCACTAAACTCCTAATTAAGGTATATTTTCCTCAGTAAAAGTTGGAATAATTTAATAATAATAATAATAATAATAATAATAATAATTTCATAATAATGATATCACAGTTTAATTAACCTGTTTCTGTATGAATCATTTGCTCAGGTATTCACCTTCAGAAAGTGTTTCCTAATGATTCTCATTTAAGGAATGTTGGCATATGTGACAGAGCAGAGTCCTGAATCCACAGAATCTCTGCCCTTGGCTAGTAAGGAAGCAAATGCATAGTGGTTCCTTGAATGCGAGGGTCCTAGGGAAAGGGATTTAAGCTTCACACCCACGTGCAAGAAACAAAATTTACTTGAAGATGGATCATAGACTAAGGTAAAGCATCATGAATCTAGAAAAGAATCTACAATCTTGAGATAGATTTGGTGGACAAAGCACAAAAAAAGTATTAGCCATCTACATAATTCAATGAATGAATTAGACTTCATTAAAATAAACTTGCTCTCATCACAGATCACTATAAACAAGTAAATATGCTTTAGTCTAGGAGAAAATGTCTATGAAACAGGTATATAATAAACACTTATCTGATAAAGAAACCCCAAAGGTTAACAATAAAGACAACCATTACACTAGATATAGAGTACTACCAATAAACTGGCCACATGCTAACAAAATGCAGCTGGGTTTTACTTAATTGAAATGCTCTTTTGGCAAGTATATGAATATATATGTTATGATTATGAACATAATGGTCATATGTTAGGAACATAACCAGATTTAGTCCATCATGGTGATTTTTGTAATCATTTTAAGATTTAAAATATCCAAAATACTAACACTGTTGTCAAGCTTAAAACATAAGTGCCATCTGCTATCCTATGTCAAAAGCTCATAAAAATCTTTGACATTAATTTAATAATCATTATGTAGAATTATAAAATATTTTCCCCTCAATTTTCTGGCTTCTCTGACATCTATGAGACATAATATAGTTATCTAAAACCTATGAATGAATAAACAGAGCCCTGAAGGCTTTTGGGTAGCCTTTGTTTAAAGACTTAAGATATATGGCTTGTGTGGAGTGACTGCTATACTCAGATGGTTTTAGTGGCTTACCATTAATGGAAGCATTTGAATGTGTGTGGGTGGATACAGAGAGAATGGCATCAGAGACTTCATGGTTAGTAAAACAAAACAATTACTGTGTTTTCAGTAGAAACCCCAAACAGAACCTTCCAAAGCAAAAGTGGGATTTGTAGTTCTCAACTTTGATGCTAAACCTGGTTCTGTAAGATATCAAGAAATGGTACTTGGATATATTCAGCTGTGATGGGCCTTTGTGGCATTTTTTTTTTCTAGCAAGAGAGATATAATTTCCTTTAGTTCTTGCAAGTGCAATTAACTATGGGGTCTAATTATAGAATCAGAATGCTGGTGGAGCAGAAATTCTAAAAGGAAAGGCAATCATAATATATTTGAGGTCAGTAAGCAAATACACATACTGTTTGATATTTTTAAGAAGTCGAGATGACAAGGACGATGTTATATGAGGCATAATTACTATGTGTTCATCATTTTAAAGCATTTGGGCCATTTTGGATGGTAAAGTTGAAGACAATGGGATGAGATATAACTACCAATATGTTGGTGGTGTCTATGTACACTGAGACATTCATTCAGTGATATTATGATGTCAGGTGTGTAGCCTCCCTTGTACCATTTGCTGATCAGGGTCAGGGATATGCCTACCTTCTTTTATGTCTCTGTCTTTGTCAGGATGGGGTTATACTCAGAAGGGACTCTCTCTCTCTCTCTCTCTCTCTCTCTCTCTCTCTCTCTCTTCCTCTCTGTGAGTATGTGTTTGTGTATGTCTAAGAGAGAGAGAAAGGAGAGACAGAGACAGAGAGAAAGGTGAGGTCTTCCTGACTATCACCCCTCCCTCGCTCATCAAGTCTCTGCAGGACTAGGCCTAGGTGCATCCTCTCCCACTGAGGCTATGCAAGGCAACCCAGATAGGGGAACAGGATCTTCAGACAGAAAACAGATTCAGTATCAACCCTATTTATTGGGGGATATGCATAAAGCCCAAGCTGCACATCTCTTACTATGTGTGCAGGGGACCTAATTGAAGCTAATGCTCACTTCTTCATTGCTAGTTCAGTCTCTGAGAGCCCCCAAGGGTCCAGGTTAGTTTACTGTCTGGATCTTTCTGTGGAGTCCCTATACTCTACCCTCAATCCTTCCCTCAACTCTTCCACAAGACTCTCTGAGCTCCCTCTATTGTTTGGCTGTGGGTTTCTGCATCTGTTTCCATTGGCTGCTGGCTGGAGCAATTTTTTTCCTTCTTCAGGTATTTCAGGCTCTTGTCACTTTTGCACTTTGGGATGAGGATTTACATCTGTAAATTAAGAAAGCTGTAAATCTTCTTTGCTTCTTTGTTCCTGTTTTCAAGATTACTTTTGCAGTCTGGAAAGTAAACCATGAACTTGCACACAGTAGGCTAGCATTCTGCCACTGCACTATGTCCTCAGCCATGATTATTATTTTTTTTTAAACATAAAGATAAATAATTTCTGCTGTCTGCTGTCTGTGGTGTCAGTGGTAGTCTTTGAAATTCCTGACGTAGTGACATTTATATGCCACAGTGACAATTTGAGTCAGCAGAGAATTGTTCCCTGAACTGGATGTTCTAGTTGGCATCTGTAACACATACTCTATCACCACAAGATGAGTAGCCTTATGATCATATCATACCACAGCCATGCCATTATCACAGAGGGAGGGACTGTTTCATGGCCAAAAACTATGTGCAACTTGAATGCTAACCCAGTTTCAAGTGAGCTAACTTCCCTCCCTTCCAGGCCCAAGATGAATTGTGCGTAGATAGGCTGATATTTTGAGGGATTCATTTATTTCAGTTTTTTTCTAGGTTTGATATAAGTAGCTTTGTGACTTCCCTCTAGGAATAAGCATCAATTCTCCAAATTCATTTTTTCTTGAAAATCTATTAGGCTTAAAATAATTATATCTCCTTAATGATATGGAATATATGGGTGAAACAATTGTACTTAGAGATAACAAGAAGGAAGAGTTTGGGACGTTAGAGTAGTCTTCTCTATCAAAGTTTTCTTTCATCTACTCAAGTCTTTCTTTTATCTACTCAAGCTAGAAACATTGAATGGAACGATAAGCTATATCCATCGTTTCAACTGTGTGCCCAACATGACTGCCCAGACATCAGCTTGGCAAAGATGACACCAGATAGACATGCCAAATTAGTTAGAGAAAAGCCCATGGCCCTCAATTCTAAAAAAGGAATGGTAAGAATAAACAAATTTTATTTAGGAATGTGTGTGTGTATGTCTGTGTGTGTGTGTGTGTGTGTGTCTGTGTCTGTGTATGTATGTTTGTATGTATGTATGTATGTATGTATGTATGTATGTATGTATGTAAATGTACTTACATATATGAATATAAAAGCAATTACTGGAAAAGGGGGCCGTAAATTTGAAGGAGAACGGTTATGTTTATATGGGAGAGTTTGGAGTGCAAAGAGGGAAGGGTAGTATAATTATTTTATAATCTCAAAAAGAAAAAAAAAACAGTATTCTGAAAGAGGCAACATACACAAAACTTATGAATATCCTTTCATTGTTCTATTTTATAATTAATTTCTATTGACCTTCCACTGTGTCTTTTTTATGAATTCTTATTTTTATAGACATCTGTACATCTTAACAACTGCACTGCATTATGGTTTGGTATCTAGATGGTTTCATTTATGCCTTATGGTGATTAACTCTGGAACACATCCTTCTTGAGAAAGAGGGTGATGCTGTACTTAAGTAAAACTACCCCGTGCTGTGGTCATTGTTGTTCATAGGTGTCATAGCTGGATAGGGCTTTTGGTTACATCCGTTTCTTGGAAGCTTATATACCACCTTCTGCTACTATGAAAGCCATTCCTCCAGAAGGGGGCTTTTTGTCAGATGCAGATTGGGTTCTTGAAACTTGGGTCTTACCTTCAAAACAGGAACTTCAGCCTCTGGGAGGCAACCAAGAGGCCTTAAAGACTATAAGAGTTATCTGACCAGCAACTCAAAAGGAAAGGTCGTTTCTGGTATTGGGACTTTTCATGACAGTTTATAAGTGTTGGGTGGAGAGCATGGTCAGCCTACTAGATATGGGTCCTTAATAAAAGGGTATATCTGGTAGACTGGGAAGAATGCATGAATGGGGAATCTCAGGGAGACTCATGGAACTAGACCTGGGGGAAAGATGTGGGATATCTGGCTGACTGCTAAGGCTAAGTGCTTTGCAGAAAGAACCTGTGTGTGGTGGCAAATAGGGGCAAGTTCTTAAACAGTATGGGAGAATTCTGCTGTAAATCCATCTGTCTACCTGAGCCTGGGGTTTTTGTTGTTGTTGTTCAAAGGATTTCATTACCGTTCAAATCTCCTCATTTACTACGGGTCTGTTTGAGTTGTTTGTTGATCTCTTCTTGCTTTAACTTTGGTGGTTTGGATGAATTAGAAATTTTCTCCTTTCTTTTAGATTTTCAAAAATATGGAGTACAGATTTTAAAGTATCCCCTTAGAACATTATGATTTCTTTGTTGTCTATTATAATGTTTCACTGTTCATTTGCAATTCTGTTAACTTGGTCACTCTCTTTCATTCCTTTGGTTAGTTGAGCCAAGGGTCTTGTGGTCTTGTTCATCTTCCCAAAGAACCAGCTCTTAGATCCGCTGATTATTGTACTGTTTTCATTTCATTACTTTGTGTTCAGATTTTATTATTTCTTGCTTTGTACTAGATTTGAGTTTTGTTTGTTCTTGTTGTTTCCCAAATTCTTTAGTTGCATCATATATTAGTCAGGATTCTCTAGAGAAACAGAGCTGACAGAATGGATATTTACATAAAGGGGACTTATTAGAGTGGCTGATGGGCTGTAGTCCAGCTAGTCAAACAAAGGCTCTCTACCAACAGAAAATGCAAGAATCTGGTAGATGTTTGGTCCATGAAACTACAATCTTAGCTGGTCTTCAAGATGTGCTGGAATCCTGAAGCAGTCTATAATGCCAGTAAAGAAATGAACTTGTCAACAAGAGCAAACATAATCAGGGAATGGACAAAGGCTTCCTTCTTCCAATGCCCTTTTATATATAGGTTGACAGCAGAAGCTGTGGCCTGGATTAAAGGTGAGTCTTCCAACTTTAAATGATTTCATTAAGAAAAATCTTCCCAGGTGTATCCAGGCACTTGAGTTTTAGTTAATTCCAGATGTAATAAAGCTAATAACCAAAGATGGAGACGCTTCTATGGAATTATCAGTAGAATGTATATTCTTTAGTGTTTGAGGGAAATATTCTGTAGAATATTCTCATTGATGTCAATTGATTCCAGTGTTTCTTTGTTTAGTTTCTGTCCAGAAATTACCTGTTTTATGCAGTAAATGGAGTACTACAATCACCTATTATCATTGGGTTAAAGTTAATTTGTGTAACCTGTGACTTTAATTCTGGTAGTATATTTTTATGAAATTGGATGCAACGGAGTTTGCTGTATATATGTTTAGAACAGTAATGCCTTCTTGATTAATTATTCATTGATCCTACTTAAGTATCCTTCTTGGTCCCATTTGATTAGAGTCCTTTTCCATCCACTCACTTAAAAGCTAAGGTGAGTTTCTATAGACAATGGAAGGGTATATTTTGTTCTTAATTTGCTCCAGCAGTCTCTATGTTTTGATTAGAAAATTGCGGCTATTACCTCTAATATTTAAAACTATCATTGAATTCTATATGTTGATAGCTTTTATTATTTTATGGCCTAGGCTTTGTATTTCACTAATCACAGTTTTGATAATTTTTCTCTTAATTCTCTTCCTCACTGAGCCATCTCTTCAGCCCCTTCTCTCAATTCTCTTGTAGATGCTTATTCCTCTCAGTCTAAATTATTGCTTCCAGTATTTTCTCTGGAGGTGGTTGTAGAACATAAATTATTTTAGTCTGTATCATATAAAGATTTTCTTTCTTCTTTAATTGGTATTCTTCTCTATTTTGTTCATTCTCTTTAAGTTCACTGGGCTGTTTTATTTATTTGTTTGTTTATTTATCATGTATGTATGTATGTATGTATGTATGTATGTATGTATGTATCTATCTATCTATCTATCTATCTATCTATCTATCTATCTATCTATCTGTCTACCTTTGTGTATGTTCTATGAACTCTTTAAACTCTTTAATAAAATCTATAGTTTATGATTTTTTTTCTCTAAGTTCTGTGTTTTGGAGTCTGCCTAGGTAATTTTCATTGTGGTACACTTCTATAGGACTGTTGGATTGGTGGTAGAGGAGGGGCATACTTTTTTGTTCTCTCATATTGTTTGTATAATGATACGTGGGCATGTGGACTTTTGTGTTAGTTGTATGTTTCTAATGTTGACACAGTGAGATGGGCTGGAACAGATAGATGGTGGGTAATTGGTCTAAACAATCTTGGGTCAGAGCATAGGATATATCAGCCTGAATGTGTTTGTGAATAATTCTGGCACAAAAGCTGCACTGATAAGGGGTCAGGCAGATCATGAGAGTGGTAAAGAGTCTTGAGCAGAAGAGATTGGACCAAGCTGTGCTGGAAAGCTCAGGTAAGTTATCTATTCTCAATAGAGTGTACTATTCTCAATGCCCTATTGTTATTTAGGATTTCAATAGATTCTGACCCAAATACATTAGTTCTGTGTTGATTTATTTGGGAGCTGGTGTCTTAAAATTCATGGCCTCAGAAATTACTTTAATAAAGATCTGACTACATAGAAGTAGCCTGTTCTTTTATTTCAATGACTATTTTGTTAGTTAATTTTGTTTATAAAACATTTTCTAGAGTAATGAAACTTAGAATTTTTATGGAAAGCAAAATGCTTCCATATGGTGTTAGTCGTGTGAACAAAGATGTGTTAACCACCCTATCTAGATATTCTTGAATATTTAATGGCAGGACAGTTTTTCCAAGGTCGTTATTTGTCCTATGATTAAGAAGAACAGACTTACAGGGTACAAAGTACGTAAGTACTGAGGACCAGCTGTAGCTAACTGAATGCATGTAAATAAACAGGCTATGTAGGATTCTATGAGAAGAATCATGATAAGAACTGATTAGTGAGCCATACATTGGTTGGTGAGATATCTATTAAGCTTATGTCTTGAAGGGTCATTATTTCCTTTGTAAAGATATATCTTCCCTTCAAATAAATGGAAAAAACCTCTCTTCTACCAACCTATAGGCCATCAGATTAAACAACAACAAAAACCCAAAAGCAAAACAAAACAAAACAGATCAAACAATTCAATGAATAGAAAAGGAAATGCACTATATAGGGCTGAAAAAATATAAATCAAATGTTCTTAAATGCTTAATTACATCCATGCATTGCTGCCATTGGATGTATCCATATTCACTAAAGATCACAAGTAGTTTAACTTGTAGTTCAATACCTAGCCATTTTCCCTGGTGGCCTTTATCTTCATGGTTTTTCATATTCATGATAATTTTATGACCTGTCAACAATTGCTTATTGTATTCAAATTAGTCCTTGGTCTTAATCCTGGATATTTCTCTGACTGTCACCTATAACCTTTCACTCTATCTCACATAAATTCACATCATCATCTCCAGTTCACTCTAACCTCAGGTATAAATCAGAATTTTATGATCAAGATGACTTTTAGGTTGTTAAAGGCTTGACTAACACAAGAGCTTACCATACATACTAAGCCCAGAACTATGAAGCTGTGTGTGTGTGTAGAGACAGAGACAGACACAAAGAGACACAGAGTGATACACAGAGAAACAGAGAGACTGACAGAGACACACAGTGAGACTGAAAGAGATGAAGAGAGATGGAGAGAGAGACAGAGAGACAGAGAGACAGAGAGAGACAGAGAGAGAGAGAGAGAGACAGAGACAGAGAGAGAGAGAACAAACTTTTGGCTTTCTTCTGCTTAGGAAGATCTTGCCAGACTTCTTTATTTAGCTCCCAGTTAGGTGTTATCCCTTCATGGGTCAACTGGATCTCTTGGTCTGCTCACTTTTTGGGCAACTGTATTTCTCTCTCTCTCTCTCTCTCTCTCTCTCTCTCTCTCTCTCTCGCTCTCTTTTGGTTTTTCGAGACAGGGTTTCTCTGTATAGCCCTGGCTATCCTGGAACTCACACTTTTTGTATCTCTTTAATGATGCCAATTGTGGTCCATTGTTTCATGCAATATTTTATAAAAAGAATTAATAGGAAGTGATTTGATTATTCGATAAATCTATTTGCTATCATCTGCAGAGGCAGGGAGAACATTTTTTTTTCTTGAGCAACTGCCCAACTACTTTGCTTTTCCATTTATTTTAGGGGAGACAAGCTCTCCCAGAAGCTCCTTTGATTCTCCTAAACTTGGTGCTCATTTTAGTAAATCACATTTGTTAACATCTTGTCTCTTACCACAAGTAAATTTGATCATTCAAAGTTATCTTCCAGTTTGTTCACTCCAGAACAGAATCTGAGAAAGGAAATGAAATAAGCTTGTCTATGCACAACTTCACAGAATGAGCAGAATGAGCTTGTGAATATAATCTAGTTCCAAGTGTGAGTGATAAAGGACCAAGATAATGGGGCCTAGCACTGTCCAGTCCTGGTAAAGCAGCAACTTGATGAAGCTCTAGAGTATTCTGAACTTCTTTCTGAAGAGCTGAACTTGATTAAAGTAATGAAAATTACTGTAATTAAAATTTTAGATTTTAAGTAATTAAAATTCTAGATTTTTTTGAGCTTTTAAAGTAAATGGTAAGAATTCCTTCTTAAAAGAGTTAGATCTCGAAATATACTTTTTTTTTTTTTTCTGTAAAGAGGCCAGATAATAAATGTAGGTTTTTCAGTTCATGTATTTTGGTGCATGCTAATCAATCCTGCCTGTGACAATAAATTATACAAAGATAGTATGCAAATTAGGCTGTATCACAATAACATTTTATTTGCAAAAACAGAAGAGGCTATATTTTGTTAGCAAATTGACCTAAGAAAATAAAAAATCTCAAGTTGATTCTAATTTTTAAACTGATCTCCAGTCAACATTGTATTGTGAATAATAGAGTAGATTTAATTGATTGACTAATTACTCAAACATATCATGATAGAATGATGATTCCTATTTAAATTCAAATTTGTTTAAAGTAGTGAAATATTTAGACCAAGATGATCTATGCCATTTTAAATTCAGTGTCAAGAACGTCTGAAACCATATTATAGGGTTTTTTTTCCTACTGGAGAGATATAAAATATAAAGTACAACTAGTACTTATTAGCTAGGACAGTACTTTATATAATGCTTATGGACAAGTCCACAGAATAGCACAACATACCTATAAAGCAATTCTACAATAAACATGATTTAGAAAGACTTTTGATTTTATATTACTTATTGAAACTTTATATACTACCTGCAATGTTTTATCATGATTTCAGTTTGACTAAATTTAGACAAGATCAGATGAGTTCAGAATAGCAAGGCTATAGGTTTTATTGTATATAGAATCACCATGGAAGTCACCTCATGGTATTCTGCTGATGAGGATAATCTTAGAGGGGTTTCACTAAAATTGAAAGATTCACTCTGAATGTAGGTGGGAACCATCCAATGGGCTGTGGTCCTGGACTGACTAATAAACAGAAGAGAGCATGGCCATTTATCTTGCTTTCTCTTTGACTGTAGAGGCCATGTGAATAGCCTCTATACCTCCTTTTCCATGATTAGTTATATTCCTTTAACTACAAGACAAGTCAAAACCTTCTTTGAAATTGCTGTTTCTTAGGTATTTGATCATAACATTCTTAATTTTCAATGTATTTGTATCTGGGAAGCTCTATCTGGTTTTCTATTAGGCACATCAGGATGGCCCATGTTTATATATGAGGCATCAACTGAAATGACTCAGATGAGCAGGTGTGATTGCTTACTAAAACATGGATCAATTTTCCTGTTTTCTGCTCAGCCTTTGGAAGGTATGCAAAAGAGAAGACATGGATGGGCGTTTTGGCCTCTCTACCATGTTCTTGTCACATGGAGATGTGGGACTTCCAATGAGTGCTGCAGTGACCCAAAAGGTTGTATCTTTCTAATACTTCATTGTGGAAGTTGTATAACAATATGTTACTGGTGGCTTTCTTTAGTCATAAGGACATTCAGACTACGAAAGAGAGAGCACAGACTGTACTTACCAATGGCAGGAATATAGAAGTTTAAGTTATTCTTTGAGGCTTTTACAGCTAGATGTTGGCAGGGTGCTATCAAAGAGATGCTATAAAATAATTTAATTATTTTAATTATATTGAAATAATGTTGAATATATTTAATTATGTATGTATGTATGTATGTATGTATGTATGTATCTATCTATCTATCTATCTATCATTTATCTTCTCCATATATGTATGTGTATACATGCTTATACACTGTGTATATAAATGCATATACATTCTTATATTTACATCTGTGTATGTCTTTAAGATGTCCTTCTACTCTGCTTTTACCTCAGGCTTCCTACTCTGACCTTCAATTCACAGCATGTCCATTGATGACTTGAACTCTTGATTCACTTGCTTCCATCTCCCATATGCTGGGATGACAGGAATATTCCACCACAGTTAGACTGAAACATATATTTTTAAATCACAAGTTCATATGATAAAATACTCTTTTTCTTATGATACATTCCAAAGAATATGTCATAAAACATATGAAACTATGAATGGGGTTTAGATATTATATATACACACATATGTATGTGTATATATATATATATAATTGTAGCTAAGCAGTAGAAGTAGAATTTAATAGATTAGTTGAGTGAGGTTTTGGGAGAAGCCAAAGCACAAATTTCCAAGCATCTTTCCTTCTTCAGTTATCTCCTGTGTCGAACTTTGCTTCCTATGTACCCTATTTATTTTGCTTCTGCTTAACCACATAGAGACCTCATACATTGGCAGAACACACTACCATGTATTCTATACAAGGTGAGACAGTCTTTGCCTAAGGTCAGCCATGGTACCTTAAAAAGAATGAAAGAAATTAAAAGATGCTTTCCTTTTACTTCTGCTTTGTAACACTTTCACAGACTGCTTCTTGGTTTGCATTTGTAGATGGAGTATCTCCTGGTTTCTTTGTAAGTCATTTGTGGGAAAGCAATTTGCCAGGTCTACTTGTTGTCTGGCTTCTTTACTGTCACCAGTGTGCTGGTTATTACTATCTACTCAATGACTGGATTCTCAAAGCCATTTGGAAACCATTCAGATTTCGATTTTTGAGTTGATACTTTTACAATTGGCTGGCTCCTGGGAAATAAAAAATGCGTGGATGGATGCATTGATGTCCTGGAAAGTAGTTAAGAATGAAGTTAGAATCCAAATCCAGACCCAGCTTATGCTACACATGTGTGGCCAAGTCAATCCCTCTGTAGCTCAGTTTCCTTGGCACCCCTTTGTATAAAGTACTGGGAATAACAATGGGTTCATGAAAGAAACATAACTCAGTTGGAGTCTGATCTCCACCATATTCTCACTGTCTAGTGCTGAGTCATTTCTGTTAATATAAACTTCCCAATATTTCACTTGAGTTTATCAGTTGGAGAGTGTACTTCTCTGTATCTGGATCACAAGAGATCATGCCTTAAGCCCAGGGACTCCCATAAATTATCTTCCTTCCTTTCTTCTTTAGGTTTATAAATTGCAGAGAACTTTATTATTTATTTTGATCCACCATGCAGTTTCTTATTTCTTTCTTGAGGAAGTTTTACCTCAAGTACATATGGTATCACAGAAGAAAGAGTAACACTCTAGAACATTATCCATGAAGTAGATAATTTCTTGTGGTCTGCTATGATCAGGCTCTTTGGTAAAATATGAGATTATGCCATTCTTTTAAGGCAAGCAGTAATGTCATGTTACTTTGATTTTAATGAAAACTGTTCCAAAGGTGGAGCCCTTTGAGGGCTCCTTTATTAAACACCAACCCCAACTGTTTTATGCTCTGCAGGTGCTATGTAAATGTCAAATATTAATGTTTTACTATCTAGTAAAAGAGATGAAATAAGATTCTTGTTACTGCTTATTTCAAAGGCTCCAAAAAAGTATGTCATTGTCCTTTTGATTATTCAGCTGCAGAGTTACTTTGCCTTAAAAAATGGCAGTGAAAATAGAAGCCAGGGATGCTGTCATGTTCATAATAAAAGTTAACATGGTTAACACTTAGAGAGCACTCATTAAACACCAGCAGTTGCAATGGGCTCTCT
This sequence comes from Mus minutoides, assembly GCA_902729485.2. Classification (NCBI taxonomy): domain Eukaryota; kingdom Metazoa; phylum Chordata; class Mammalia; order Rodentia; family Muridae; genus Mus; species Mus minutoides. The sequence continues at coordinate 143,467 of CACVCL010027443.1, read as the reverse complement.
TCATGTTTTGTATCCTCTAAGCCTCACCAAATGCCATGAGATGAGCAAGATTATTAGATTCCATTGGCAGAGAAGTAAATTGGCATCTCCAAATACTGAATATCTGACTCAGGATAGACATTATCAGAGAGACCAAAGATAAATGTCCCCAAGGATGTGGAGTATAGAGAATCTGTCACATGCTGTTAGTGGGAATGTAAATGAAGAGACTGCAGAAAATATATGGATTTTTCTTCATTGTAACACCACTGGCATAGAACAATAACCTGTTGAGTATGTATCCACACTCTCCAATATCACAGTGAGTAGGCAGCATTATTTACCAAAGGCATTATGTGCTATGAGCCTGAGTGCTCACAAATGGATGATTAAATTCAGAAGTATATTCTTCTAAGAATATAATATTACCATTCGGTTATAAAACTATGCCATTACTATATCTTCTGACACTATAGAGGACCTAGAGGCTCTTTCACTAAGGAAAATATGTCAAACACAAAAACAAATGTTTCCCAATCTCATGTGTATGTGAAACATGTAAAAGTCAAACTCCAGGAGTAACAAAGTCATATAGTGGTTGCTGGAGATTAGAGATGGGTATAGAAGTGGGGAGGGGTTAGTCCAAGGAATTTGGTGAGGAATAAGTTTGAAACAAACATTCTCCTGCAGGGTTATTATGGATAATTCTGTATTGGGGAAGTTACTAATCATTTAAAAGTACTTTTTATATGTGTATGCATGATGTATATTGCTATATGTATGTATGTGTAGTTTTATGTGCACATGTGTATGAGTGAATGTTCATGTATAAGTGCTTGTGTATGTGAATAGAAGCAGACAGCAGCCACTGCTCTCCTGTGGAATACAGGGGACAGAGAACCACATGTGTGTGCCTTTGCCTTCTAGCTTGTTTTCAGACAGCCTTTGGTGTCTTCTGTTGGGAATGCCAGGTTAGCTGGCCGTGAGTCTCCCAGGATTCTCCTCTGCCTTCCATCTAACTGCAGTTATCTGGGATTACAGATGCACACCACCACACCCAGGTCTGTGTGAAAGGAAGAGATCTCAACATTGGCCCTCATGTGTGGACAGAAAAGACTTTATCCATTGATACATTTCCCCACCACCACCTCAAAATTACTAATATGTTAAATATGAAGTGTTTTTACCACCAAAGGTTAGTATATGAACTAAAAATTATGAATTATCCTCACTTAGCTACTTCACAATATATACAAATCAAAATAACATCTTCTACATAATAACTATAGATACTATTTTTGTATGTTAGAAATAACAGGAAAAAATGAGATAAAGGTTTACACGCTCTCCCGTAATTTATTTTTCAAGATTTAGTGATCTATGTCTACACAGATAGACCTAGTTAAATCTCAGTAGTTCACGAAATACAAAAACAACAACAAATGGACTTAAAGGAATGGAGACAATGGGATTGGCAGGGAAATGTGAGAGGATGAGGGTAACCCTATGTCTGTATGTGGGTGTCTCTGTGTGAGTGTGTTTGTGTGTGTGCTCACATGAATGCATGTAAATTGCAAATAGAACAAGTTTAATAAAAACTATTCAATTTAATACCAAAAATATTTACTTGATCTTATTTTTAGTTTACTTCTATCATTATGAAAATAGCTTTAAATCAACGAATGACAATGAAATGGTGAATTCACTTAAACAAAAATTTGCAAAAATTTCTGCAGGTGGTAGATGAATGATTGCTATTTGAGAAACAATTACCTGTCTTATCAAAGAATGACACACTATAACTGTAGTGTGTCAGTATTCCTTAGCATATACCTTCCAGGCTTGTTCTAGCCCTGTACTGTTTAGTCTAGCAAGATTCGATTACAGGCCCTTCCAAACAGTGTTATCTGCCCTCTAGCTAAATGAGTTCATATATTACATCTTTTGTTACAAAAAAAGTGGTCTATCTAATCTCAATTCATACATAATGGCTAAGATTCACCATGGGTGGTCCTCAGTTTCTTGATTCCTGTAAATAAGAAATTTGGACATTATTACATAAGGAGCAAGATAGGTAGTTAGAGACCAGAGGCTTGTTTCAGTCAGTGATACACTGATACCAGTTGTATCTTATACTAAAAGTCTTTGTATTTAAATTGGCAGATACTGACCATAAAAATACAGTTTTCATGTTAGGAAGGAATCTATGAAAGCAACCATTTGTTAATTCATGGATGTTAGATAGCGATCAAGAAAACTTAAAAGTTATTAAATTTTTAATAATTAATTTTAATTCATTCAATGTATGCCTGAAACTTTTGAGAGCCAAAGAAATTTATTTATCTAAAATTATATATTTCGTGTATGTCCTAAATCAAGCATGTTTCATGTTATCTTGAGCAGAAATAGTGATAGCAACCTTAGGAAGCCTGGGATACATGCTAAGTTAATAACTGATGGAAGCCAGACTTGCCTGGATTCTGTGCTCCAGAAAATACATGTCCTACAGTTCCTGTAGTCAGTAAATATTTTTTAAAAATTATTTTATTTGTTTACATTCCAAATGTGGCCTCCCTTCCTGCTTCCCCACCAAAAGTTCTCCACCCCATCCCTACCAATTTACCTCTGAGAGGGTGCTACCCATCCAACCCCCTCTGAATCCCCCCATCACCTACCCACCTACCCCACCTCAACCACCACATATCCCTCTTCCCTAGGGCATCAATCTATGTAGGATTAGGCACATCCTCTCTCACTGAGAACAGACGAAGAAATCTTCTGCTACATATGTGTCCAGGGCCATGGACAAGCCAACGTATGCTCTTTGATTGTTGACTTAGTCTCTGGGAACTCCCACGGGTCCTGGTTAGTTGATATTGCTGGTCTTCCTATCAGGTTGCCATCTCTTTCAGTTCCTTCAATCCTTCCCCTAACTCTTCCATAGACATCTCCAACCTCAGTCTGATGGTTGGCTGTAAGTATCTGTGTCTGTCTCAGTCATCTGTGGTAGAGACTCTCAGAGGGCAGACATGCTAGAGACAGGTTCCTGTCTGCAAGCCCAACATGGTATCAGTAAAAACGTTAGGGGTTAGGGTTTAATACCCTGCTCATGGGATGGATCCTAAGTTAGGCTGGTCACTGGATGGCCTTTCTTTCAATCTCTGCTCCATTTTTGTCCCTATGTTTCTTTTAGACAGCAACAACTCTGGGTCAAAAATTTTGAAAGTTAGCGACCCAATCTCTCCACTGGGGGCCCTGTCTATCTACTAGAGGTGGTCTCTTCAGGTTCCATCTCCCCACTGTTGGACATTTCAGCTAAGGTCATTGCCATTGAGTCCTGGGGGTCTCTCACATCCCAAGTGTCTGGGACTTTCTAGAGGCTCACCCCACCCCCACCCACAGCTTCCTCAACTGCATGTTTCCATTCATTCTCCCAACCCCCATGGGCTTCATTCCTGTCTCTTCTCATACCTGCCCCTACTTCCTTGTTCTTTACCCCTCCACTCTCCTTCCCAGGAACTTCCCTCCCTCTGCCTCCCATGACTATTTTGCTCCCCCTTCTAAGTGAGATTGAAGCATCCTTACTTGGGCCTTCCTTCTTGTTAAATGTCTTATGGTCTGTGGGTTATATCATGGGTATCCTGTACTTTAGGGCTAATAGTCACTTATCAGTGAATACATATCATGCTAAACAGGTAATTCTCAACAGAGGAATCTGGGATAGTGGAGAATCACTTAAAGAAATGTTTACCATCCTTAGTCATCAGGGAAATGTAAACCCAAACAACCCCAATATTCCACTTTACACCAATCAAAATGGCTAAGATTGAAAACTCATGTAAAAACACATGCTGGCACAGATGTGGAGAAAGAGGAACAACCCTCCATTGCTGCTGGTATTGCAAAGTCTTACAACTACTCTGGAAGCTCCACTGTACCACAGGGACACATAGCAGCCTTATTTGTAATAGCCAAAACTAGAAACAATCCAGATTTCCCTCAACTTAAGAATGGATACAGAAAATGTGGCTCACTTACACAATGGAATATTATTCAGCTATTAAAAATGAAGACATCATACATTTTTCAGTCAAATGTATGCAACTAGAACATATTATCCAAAGTGATATAACTCAGATCCAAAAGAACACACACTGCACATTCTTGATTTTGTTGAAATGTTGGGTCACCATGAGAACAGGTGCATAACAGAAAAGGATTTTTTCCTTCTTGTTTTGAATTATGCCTGTGCTTTGCCCTGTCTACCACTTATACGGGCCATTCAAGGAAATTTCACCTTAGAAAAGCATAACTATAGCCAATCTATGTACTACTCTGAGAAATTCTTTTAAGAATTTATATTTAGTTTGAATTGAATTTTCTTTTTTTTTCTCAGATGAAATAATGAGATCATCCAGGCCAAAGGTTGAAGTATGTGTCATATTTAAAAAAAAATAGTGTAAAAGAGGTCTTTTGAGGCTTTTCCTTTTTAGAATGAATTTTCATGATTAACCACTGAATAAAAGATGCTTACACAACCAAACTCCTTTGTCAGAAAGGGGTAGCAATTCATATTTCTCAGTCTTTCCTGGGTCTTTGGCCAGGGACAAAGACAGCAGTAGCTTTATTGCAGTGTTAATTATTTAATTCAATGAGTATCCTCTTTCTTAAGCAGGAAATGCATGCCTGCATCTTAATTTCTCTATCATGGAGTATGAAACCAAGAAACACACAGTAATAATGTGTGATAATAAAAAAGAAATGTGCCTTTGTAACAACCTGAAATAAAATTAATGAACCAGATGATTAGACTTGTTAGTACAGGATTTTTTTCTTTTACTGATGAAATCATTTTTCTCCCCTGTCATGTTTTCCTACTGTATTTAAAGAGACATGAGTTTCAGAGTCTCTGTTCATAGCCAATTCTGCATTGCAATAAAACTGTACAGTTGGAAGATTTCTGGGCATTTCTACTTGGAAGAAAGCATGCTGGGTTTTCTAGTACTCTTCATTTCACTGTGTCTGAGTTCCAGTTAGTGTGAGAAAATGTGTGACTCATCAGGCTCACAGAAGGTGAATGTCTGCTCCCTGCCTGACAGCATCTCCTGGCTCCCAGGGCAGAAATAACAGATTTGTACGGTATGACTTTGTTTATATTCTGGCAGCTGCTCAAAAGTGGAAGACACTCGCTGCGATTAGATTGATGTCTGTCATTTAAAGATCAGTTCTTTGAGTTGCCTGGAAGCTTGGCTGCAGTTACCAGCTTTTTCAATGATTAAGTTGCTGAACTTGCTTTTTGACAGGCATAACCAGATTCAAATCCTCACTGTTGTCCCTTATTACAGGCATTATATTTGAGTCTCAGTGTTTTTCAATTAAAAAAAATGGAAATAATTGTTTCCCTAAAGTATTGTTGCAACAATTAAATGGTATGAAACAATGGTTAAATGTAAAGGCTTGGGAAATACAGAACATAACAATTAATAATTCCTATTACAATTTGAAATACTATTTAAATTTCAAGGTTTTTTTTTGTCTTGATAACAATAGATGTTATTGTCTATAGCACACCAACACTAAATTGTGCTTTAATAAGCATTTGTTACATTCAATTCAATTCCCTACTCTGAATGAGCAATAAAGCTGACACGTGCTGTGCCTGCCAGGAAATACACTGGCAATGCTCAGATCGTTCACATGTGTTATGGCCACAGATGTTGGGAAAGGCCTCAGAGAGAGAAGCCAGGCCTTTAACAGTGCTTTGGAAGCCATCCAGCTCTCAGCTGCACTTATCTTGCAGAGAGCCCAGGGCAGGAGACTCTGGTTTTTGAGCTGCTCAGTAACCTTCATTAAATTGGACTTCCATGGAGTCTGGTAAGGCTAATTTCTTTTTCAGCACAGGTAAGGACAGAAGAGTTAACAGAAGTATCCACTTTCAGTGAGGTAATGATTAACAGAAAGCATTATTATAAATAAAAGGAAACAAGGACTCTTGCTGTTTAAGCAAGTACCACTGGTAGGCAAGTGGCATTCTCAGGATGGGTTATTCAGAAGGGGCTGAGTGGAGCTTGGCATAAGAGAGCATTGATGGCAGAGTATGCCTCAGATATTGGCATCACAGGTCTGTTGCCACCTCGAGCCAGTAGTTATAGAAGCCAGAATGCATCAAGTCGAAACACTGCCATGAATGGAACTGCAACTTTCAGGTGAGACCCACAAGCTGTCCCTTAGCAAACGTTCAGGACAGTGGAGCAGTCAGCCTGGGGATGCTCTGACCTGCTTCCATTTCCATTCCTATAATCTTCCACATCTATGCCTCTCATAAGGAAAATGGCAGATGAAGAGAAAATGAAATGCACCGTATTTCAACACCTTCCCACTCCAACTTAGCATGGAGTGACTTAGGATTGAGAACTCCCCCATGAAGTGACCCTGTGTGACTTAGGAGCTCTGGGGTAGACTTTTTGTACCTTCTCCACAGAAGTAAGACCAAAAGAAACATCAAATTAGTTGTCCTTGTACTTCACTCTCTTCTCAAATAGACCTCATACTCACCTCTGAACTGCCAAGGCACATCGCTAGCAGTAATTACTTATACTTAGATGGCAAACCCAACTTTTAGCTCTCTGTTACTGTTACCTTATGACATAATAACAGAAAGTAACTGAAAGAGAAAATGATTTATTTTGGCTCAGTGCTTCAAAGACTTCATTTGGTGATCACTGGACTCTACCATTTGGAAGAACTGCTGAGGCCTAATCTTATGGTAGGGAGTGTATGGTACAGCTAGGCTGGTTCCTTCATGAAAGCCAAGATCAGAGAGAGAAGCCTGTGGTCCTAAAGTCTTATTTAAGGTCGCCTTCCTAGTGACCTAACTTCTGTAAGTTCCTAACATTTCCATATCCCAGTAGATCCTAACACTGGCTACCACTCTTCCAACATTGAAAATCCTTGGAGGAACATTTAAGATCCTGACCATGCTTTCTTCTTGATGTAAGTTAACATCACTTTCCTCTCTGTAGACCATGAATAGATATCTTTGGCTTATCCTTTGAAGATATGGATGTGAATTGCACAGAGGAAAATGGTGATAAGTTAAAATCATGTCTAATGGTTGACCTTTATGAGTACAGATAATACAATAATAATAATAATAATAGTTATTATCAACATATATTGTTTTATGTACTTTTTGAAAATACTATAGTTTTAATTTAATTTTTGCTGAACTTTAAAAACATGAGGGTTCTAAATCAAGATGATTACATGGTTTCCTAAAGGCACAGAGCTACCAGGCAGAGGAGTAAAAGGTTGAAGTTACATCCATTATATGTAAATGAAGCATGTCTACAATACAGCATTAGTGTACATGGTATAAAGATGACTGGCTGTCTTTCCATAATCGTTAGACCTCTCACATGCATATTTCTACTTAATGTTACTAATATGTTAAGTTACAATGTGTCATAAAGAGTTGGCCTTTGCCGGGTGTGGTGGCGCACACCTTTAATCCTAGCACTCGGGAGGCAGAGGCAGGTGGATTTCTGAGTTCGAGGCCAGCCTGGTCTACAGAGTGAGTTCCAGGACAGCCAGGGCTACACAGAGAAACCCTGTATTAAAAAACAAAACAAAACAAAACAAAACAAAACAAAACAAAACAAAAAACAAGAGTTGGCCTTCATTGGATCATTGCTTATTTATTGGTTTTGTTTTTCTATATACTTCTTCTAGATTTATTTTTATTTATGTGTGAGAGTATCATACATATGTAGAGGTAATCAAGGAGGCCAGAAACTGGGTCTGGTGTTGCAGGCAATTATGATGAGCCTGATGAGAGCATTGAAAATCAAATGCTGGTCCTCTGGAAGAGGTGCTCTTGACCTCTGAACCATCTTTCTATCCCTCCCATAATATTTACGAGAAAGAACTGGGACAGGGAGATGGTAAGCCAACATGTAATAAAATAAATAAAGGATTTGGCAAGAGACCCGGAACAGTCTGAGGATAGCATTATATCTTGGGAAGTTTTCATTAATAAAATAAATGTAAACAAATCTGGGCAGTTTCCTTGAGAAATTGAAAGGTTTTACACTGAAAGTTCATCCCTCAGAAAATGCTCAGATCTTAATAGACATCAATAATTGGGTGTTGTATTATTCATTACTCATTACATTCTTGAGAGAATCAGCCACTTCTTCCATATTTTCTTGGCCAAAGCACACTTTGTGGATACTATTGTGCTCCACAATGAAGCATATTCTGATATAAACAGAAATAACTACCATCTTGACAAATGAATATAATCTCCCCTTGCTAACCATAAGAATGTTTAACCATCTACCTACAGAGGGCTTGGATGAAGAAGAAAGTCCTTGGAGCATTGTCTTCCACTTGTTATGAAGACACATAATAGTGGTCACTTGTATCTATTATAATTTAGACAGCAGTTTGACTTAGATTTTTATATTTATTAATATATATTAATTACACAAAATAATTATGGGTTTGATCACAACAATTTGAAACATATATATGGGGTACTTTAACAGTGCCCAGCCTACTATTATCCTCCCTTACCAATACTCCTAGTCCCACTATGGTCAGAAAAGACTATGCAGAACAACTGACTTATCGCTCTCTCCTGACACTGTCACAGAGTTAGTACCTTTGCCTCAAATGTAACATATCAAATGTCCAGGCTTATGTTTCCCTAGTATTTTCCAGATTAAATGTATCAGAAACAAGGGGATGTTCAAATAATTCCATCTTACAAGCCTCCTTTCTCCCTCTTTACTATCCTTCATGGGCTGAAATCTGGCCCTATGTCCTCTTGTTACGTCTTCAATCGTTATTTAATATTCTTGACTTTTAAAGTGGGGCCAGAAATGTTGAATCTTATGAAATAAAATACTTCACAGTATTCCAAGCAAAGCTTCATAGTCTTGGCTTGTTTTTCTTAATTATCTTGGTAGCTTGACACATGAAAACATGATCATATCACTGTGTTCATCTTCCACTTAATGAAGAAAGAAAAATAAACTATTGTCCTGGGAACACAATTGCTCTTGAACATAAAATTGATTACTGACCATTTCATACAATTTTTCAATTTTTCTTTGAGTGCCTCTACTTGTTTGAAAAAAGAGAGGGGAGGAAACACGTGGATGTATAGATATCAGGACATACGTTACAACAAACTTGGGGAATATCTGATTTTAGAGGTGAAGGCCAGAGGGGAAACGTTCATTCCTACATTTTCCTGGCTACACACTCAAGCCAAAGCAAAATGACACCATTAAATATTTGGAGAAATATTTTCAAAGAAACTAGAAGCCATGTCATGCTTAAACTAGATAAATTCCTGTTTGAACATTTTAGATGCTAAAGAGCTAGAAAACTTCACTGACAAAACTTGCAGCAATCAAGTGTGTCTTCATCTGACTGCCTGTTCCTGTTCCTGTTCCTGTTCCTGTTCCTGTTCCTGTTCCTGTTCCTGTTCCTGTTCCTGCTCCTGCTCCTGCTCCTGCTCCTGCTCCTGCTCCTGCTCCTGCTCCTGCTCCTGCTCCTGCTCCTGCTCCTGCTCCTGCTCCTAACAAAGGCCTGCTTGCTCCAATGTCAGTTCGCTGGTACTGTTTGCTTTTTAAATCTTTTCATCAAGAAGAACATAAGTGGCTCCACAATTCATTGTCCCTTAAATATCTTAATTAAATACACTTTTCTTTGATGAGCGTTGGTAAGAGAGACAAACAGTGTGATCAGAAAGTGAATGTAGAAAAAAAATAAATAGGCAAGAAGACAAAAATAGAAAAGAAGAGAAAGAAGAAGAAAAGAGAGGCAAGGAGAAGAGAAATATATTCAAAATTAATAGCTTTGGTCTTTCAGGCCCCTATTCTTTCTCCTTACTCTTCTGGAACATTGGCTTACCTGTATGAGTTTTAGAAGTAACAGCCAGAGGGAAATATCCACTCATGCATTCTTTTGGCAAGACTATACATGTTTGGCTATTTATTTAACACTTGCTGGTGTAGCTTCATCATTGTACTGAAATGTCTGCCTCTCTTTTTTACCTGTCCTTAACTCCCGATCATCCAGAGTAGTACCCCCCAATTGCTACCTTTCTCCAGTCAGTACACTGGATAGTGTTGGCTTTGATTACTTAAAACCCACTTTTATTAAGGGTTCTTGAATGCTTTAACCTCCATTCTAGCCCACCACCCATCAGAGATAGTGGAAAAGAAAGGTTTTTAGGATACAGGGGCAGTGGGTCTGTTTAGAAATTGTTCTTTGGAATAAATCCATCTGCTTTGTCAGAAAATCAGCAGTTTAGTTCACAGAAATCAACAGCATTGGTTCCATCTACTCACTTCACAGATATACCAGCAGTCCACTTCAGTAGTGTCAGGATAGCAAAGACGAATCAGCAGCAGTGCCATGGCCTAGCGGAAACTGCCAGGCCTCCACTGAACTGGCCCGAGTCAGCAGGAGAATCTAGAATCACTAGGGACACCAAGAAAAGTTCTCTTCTGTGCCTCTCTCAACAGAGTGAAGAGCAGCAGAGATGAAGAATGGGGACCAACGAAGATTGCAAAGCTAGCTATGCAAGCCTGCAATCACCGTCCATTGAGTCCTGTTTATACTCCCTTCACATACCATGCGTCCTCCATTGGTGTTTGCTCAGCAAAATACCATGTCTCAGTAAAACTCAATGTGAGTCTATACCAGCTGATCACTCTCCCAAACAGCAGGAGTCTGATGAAATGGCAAGAAGCCACCAGAACCCTACCAAGAAGATTTTTGGTGCATTTCTTTCTATGAAGCCACAGCAAACAATGACCACTAAACAATGGTAAGGAGTATCAATACCATCCAGTGGCGTCTACTCTTTCCTTTCACGTGTTTGCTTTAGCAGAACATACTCTCACATTTCCCATTCAGGCAAACACTCCAGCAAAACTCCAGCTGAGACAACTGACTATTCAAAGCAACCCTAAGTTTCCAGTCAAGATAGAATATAACATTTTTAGAGAATCGCTTCCATTATAAAGTACCTAGATGTGTGGATTCAAATTGATACAACAAGTATGAAGACCAGCCATGTTCTATACCCATTCATTGCCCAAGATCAGATATAGAGCTGATTCTGAATAATGCTTAAGTTTGTTCCTGAGAAATGGAGAAAATAAAATGAATGATTACTAACATAAACTGGAATGATTGAAAAGGAGATGTTTCACCAAAATCTACCCAACTTGTGAAAGCTGGAACCCTTGGGCTCACTGCAGAATTGCAGGCCTCTGGAGAGGTCTATTTAGATATGTCTTCTAGCCTGGGCCTCTTCTGCACAGCTTAGATGGTATATACCTCTTCTGCATGGCTAGTTTTTGATGAAAACGTGTCTCATTTGTCCTTACATCTTATGTAAGCTCAGGGAGGAAGTTACCTACTGTATTGATTCAGTTTCAGTGACTGTGTGAGTTGTTTATTCTGAGTTTTAGGAACCTCTCTCTAATTATTCCTGAATCATAATAAACTTATTTTTCAAAAATGGAATGCGCTATCTCAGATGAAATCGCTACACAACACCTGGTTAGAATTTTTGTAAATGAAGACAAAGGAATCAAAATGTGCCTTGACTGGTCAGTGATTTATGTGATTGCTTATCATTCTCTGAGTCTCCAATTTTCTATTTTGTTTATGAGTTGAAAGAGATTGGTTTCAAGTTACTAAAAACATAAAAACAATTTGAACAATTATAGCAATGGGTGATGCTAGGGACAGGGCTACCAATTGTATTGAGTTTGGAATTTTCTATATTTAAAGTCTAAAGATCTAATAATTCCTATTGTTTTGAGACTTTATAAGGTGATGATATTACTGTATCATGTCTTCTTTCATACTTATAAGCTTTAATACACAGATGCTTTTAATGACCTGATAGTAACTTGTCTCTGTCCATCACAAAGAGCCAAGCACTGTGTAGTCCTGGTTTTCAGTAACAAAGCTTGTGATTTTTTTTCTTCTACATTAAAACTATATTTATCAGGATATAGCTATGAGCATAACTAATTGTAAATGGTAGTCAGTAAATAAGTAGCTATTTTTACTTATTTTATTTTTTAAGTCTTTATTAATTCTTTGTGAATTTTACATCATTCATCCAATCCCATTCCTCTTCCCATCCTCCATAGCCAGCGTCTGCCCTTATAATCCCCATCCCCAGAAGGAAAACAAAAAACCAAAAAACAGAACAAAACAAAAAATACAAACAAAAGAACAACAACAATTGATATCCTTGACTTCTATAATTACTTGTGACAATTAAATTTCTCATTTTTGGTGTGATGATTAACTGTAATATGTGATTATTAAGTGTCTACAAGGCTTATCAGAAGGAAGTACAAAACAACAGAGAAGGCAATGAGAATATAATTGTCACTGTCACTAAAATCCCTAAATGGGGCAGCAACAACCCTGCCTCAGAGATGGGCCATGTTGGGAAAGCAGAAATTTCTCTTTAGTCAACAAAAGTACTGTTAAAGCATTTTGGAGGGGTCATTCAATTAATTTAAATTTCTTCTTACTCTTTGTCATTAGGTATGGCTGAATAAACAAGTTCTACACAATAAAATATGAACAGACACTATGTACACCACATCTAGTTATGAGTTATAAAGATATCTCATACATCCTTTATGCCCTTTTAAGAGCTTAATGAAGTGAAGGTAAATCTTAATGTAACTTCAAAATTATAGACTAACCCTCACCTCTCTGTAATCCTCTCTTGTTGAATGAACTTGAACCACTATACATGTTGGGGTATCTTTATTACAGCATCTAACCCCTGCTTAATAGTACTGAACTTATACTCTCAGTTTGTACCCTATCAAAAATGTGTCATATTGGTTTAAAAGTAAGACAGTAAAGTATAATTAATAATAGAATAAATATTCTTAAGATTGTAAACATGAATACCTCTGACATGTAGAGTATTTCAATGAACTGCTTCAACATGTAATGTTTCTTAACTATGTTGATTTTTACTTATAGTTTAGTTGACTGAGGAAGATTGAGTTCAACTTTCTTGGAATCTGTAGGTCTGGCTGGTCTTGTCTCCTTTTGTAGTTTCAGCCTGCTGTCCAAGAGCTACTGAGAAGAGTCTGTTTACATAGTGTTGTAAGATACATAAAGATGCATACCCAATGAACATTTGTTCCAAGTGATGCTTCTGTCCTATACATAACATCCTACTGGTTACAGGTCATGTGTTCTATCTCAGGATTTAGTATCACTGGACTGAAGAAACATTCTTTTCACTATACTGGAGGAGAGCCACAGATATTTTCATCATGGTATGATCTGTCATAGTAGGAAAGTATTTGGTAATAGCTGTCACACAGAAATTACTTGGTACCTACAATCTACTGAGCTTCCTATAGAAAAAAATTGAAATGAATATAAATTCCAGTTTTATAAGGTCTTTTGTTTAAACAAGTAACTGTGAGAGTTGTGCTCAGAATTGCCAACGGTGTACACAGAATTGAAAGACAAAGACAGGGCTCAGAAACACAGTTACTTAAAGAGTCAGAAAATCTGATTGCTCAAGATTCAAAGCTGTGGATCAGATAAAATTAAGCAGGGTTCAGGCCACAAATTCTCACTGAAATATCTCACTGAGACTAGAACCCCCAGTCTCACACTGAAGTTCAGACTGATAGTATGCTTTCCCCCAAGGCTATATAGTCACAAGTCCCAGAGATGCCACCGTAGATATGAGAGAGGGATACATGGGTGAGGAAGTGGAGAAGAAAATCACGCGCAAAAAACTGCAAGTGTAGTTACTAGTCAGTTATTGAAAGGGTTCTGATGATACAACTACCTGAGACCTCTATGCTTGGGGATAGAGATATGGCTCAGTGGTTAAGGGAACTGGCTGTCCTTTCAAAGGACTCAGGTTCAATTCCCAGCACCCACATAGCAACTCACAACTATCCGTAATTCCAGTTTCCCCGTCTCACACAAATATACATGTAGGCATAACACCAAAAACACAATAATACTCCAAGCTTGTCAAATTAGCATCTCCTGAAAGCAAAGCTTCCATGGGAATTCATGTTGGCAACCTTCTACTCATACTTGGCCTTGGGGTCTAGAAGAATGATCTAGTATGTGGAACTAAAGCCAAGGGAGACAATAGCACAGAACACTGTCAGGGACTCGATTCCAGAGCAAGATTGCTTCATAATTCCTGCATGTGTCACTGTATCACTGACTCTTAATATACTCATTATTATACTTGTATACTCTTATATACCCATTATTATAAGGAACAATTCTTATTCAAAGTGTCCTATATTCATGATGCTATCACCTATCAGGTATATATGTTTATAATGGTTCAGATGACATGTTTTTAATTTCTAACCAACTGCTTTGTGAATACAGGAAAGACTTCACATACTTGGAGATCTGGGACTTTGGCTTAAACATGCTAGTTTGATTGAGGCTTTGGATATGTCTTCAGGGAGGTCAATTTACATTCACCATATAAGGTTGCTATTCAAAATGAATTTCTCTGGCCAGTAAGATGGCTCAGTGGATAATGGTGCTTGCAGTCAGGCCTAAAAGTCTAAATTCAATCCCTGGAAGTCATGTGGTAGAAAGAGATATTAGTCTGTTATACATCTTCCCCTGGCTTCCACATGTATATCATGTAGCATTCTCTTCCTGTCCCCTCTCTCCCTCTCTCCCTCCCTCTTTCTCTCTCTGTCTCACCCCCTGCTCTATCTGCCTGTCTCTGCAATGTGTATATTCACACATTGTAAATGAATACATATATAAAGTAAGAAGTCATTTGAATCTAGTATTTGCTTTTCACTACTTTAAGACATCCTATGTTGTCCAGCATTTGGCTCCATACATGAATTCAAGCTAATTCTGTGACAGCTCGTCTGGAATGGAATTGATCTAGACTCTTGCATACAACAGCCAACTGCATTTTGATCCGTTTCTATAACACAGGCTCTCCCCATGACACTAAATTGTACACACTACTAAGCCTGCTCTGCTCACATGGGAAACACTCACATGCAGTGACTCAGGCTCTTACTGCTAACAGAGCCGAAAGGGGTTCTTAAGTTTTCCAGAGAGAGGGACCATAATAAAATCAGAGGTTGTGGTAACAGTTCACACTAAAGTATGCAGTGCTTTTCTGTAGTTCAGCTTCAGTTCTCCTGCTCATAAAATGGCAATACTAGCATAGGTGATCTGAACTGTTTGGTGGGCTACTTTTTGTTAAATATTTATATTGTCCTGCCATATCTGTGCTTCATTTGTGTCAGGTGCCTGGTGCCTGAGGCCAAAGGATAACATTTTCACTGATATAGGAGTTAGAGACAGTTATACCTTGCCATGTGTGTAATGGAGATTAAACTTGGGTTTGTTGGAATAGTAGGCAATTATCTTAAATGCTGAGTTATCTTTCCAGTGCCTCAGTTCTTTTATTTTAAAAATCGTATCATCTATGGGTAAGTCACTGAAGTCATGTTTTTCTTTCTTTTCTTCTGTGTTTGGGTGGGGTTTGAAAGCAGAGTGCCTTGGGTTTTAAGGGCACCTTGACTGTCCAAGTTTTGGCAATGCTTTCCTGAAGGGAGATGGGGGGGGGGGCACAGGATATAGTTCTGGGAATTTTCTTCAAAAGGCAAGCGACAGGAAATAAATTTGAAATGACTCTTAACTGCCTACTTGCCCAGACTAAATGAAGTCATTTGAAGGTATAATTTGCTTGTGAACCAAATTAGACTGAAGAAATGGTCAGAGAACACAAAAAGGGAGGAAAATTGCCATTTCAAAAATTGGCCCCAAAACTAGCTATTAAACTCCCACTTGCAGTTAATGCTCATAACATGTGTAATATGACTCTTTGTAATCCCATATTTTATATTTTAAAGAAAAAAAAAAAAAGCTCTATTCGTGGAGAGGGTAATGGCGCCCATTAGCTGTATTGAATTGTGCAGTTGTACTTGGAATTTCACCTGAATTCTGTATTTCTTTGGGACCCTTTCAATGAAAGACTTGAAGACCCAGGTAAGACAGTTGAAAAATAAAATGCGAAGTGTAAACAATTTGGGCCCAGACATATGCCAGTCTTGATCAGCTTTCATATAACATTGTAAAGAAGACATGTTCAGGTTTTGCAGCCAATAGGCTTACTGCTATTTTAACTCTCAAATCCTAGATTTTGTAGCTATAGGATCATTAGTTGCCAAGTTTTTTGTTACCTTTTCCTCCACTATGAGATAAAGAGAAATTTGGAAAAATTTTCAGGACCTCTTTGAATTGTTTTTGTATTGAGAAGGCTAGGCTGACTCCATGACAGGCTTCAAATTGACAGTTAAGGAGACTAGGTCTAAATCTCTGTCTCAAAGAACTGGGCAAGTCCAGGCAAGTCCAGGCCTCAGAAGCTGCCCTGCCACCTGAACTGAGGCGAGCACAATGGGTCATCAGCAGTTTCCAGACTTCCTCAGCTACTTCCTCAGTAACAGTTTCCAGACCTCCCCAGCAAGTTTCCAGCCCCCAAACTCTGGTAATGGAATGTCCTTAGAGATGGACCCAATAGATTAACATAGAGGTCACTTACCCCGGAATTCTCTAATATGCTTTAAATCGGGCCTACAAGCATACTTGCTTGTCTTTCTATCTTGGTAATGGGAGGCCCCAGCATGCTGGACTTCTGCAGAATAAATACTCTTTGAGTTTAAAAACTATTTGAGTTCGGGGTATCATTCTTCAGTGAATCATGGACCCTTAGAGTATGATTAGCATGCCATTGAATTTTATTTACATCCTTATACAATATACCCTAAGATGATGTCAAATGGAGGAGATAGATGTTTAGTTTATAACTGAGCCAATGACTGAATTTTTCCATTTGTGGACTATCAAACTTACAATACAAAGTACAGTATCTGAAGCAATATAGCTTCAACAAGGTAGAAGAGAACAATAAATTCCAGAATGCTGTCTTCTAATTTTCACACAGATGCCACGGTACATGCTGTTGTATCTCTGAGCCTATACTCTCAACCACCCCCCCCCCCCGCACTAATACTAATAATAATTAATAATAATAGAGAAAGTGCAGTATGACAGTCTGCCTTGTGATTTTGTGATTCCATTACAAGTAGTCTTGGTGCTGTCCACTTTAGGCAGCCTTTAGGAAGTGATACCTATAGGAGGATGTAAATTGCCAGAGCTGGAGCTAAGCCTCCAATCCTGGATTATCACTGAGTGGTTGCAAGCTGTGTTTCATCTTGCAAATGCGAGTCAACTACTTACTCAGTTAGTCTCTAAAGAAATGCTGACATCCGGAACTGTGCTTTTGTAGTTGAGAGCCAGAGCAACCATTTCTTTGCTGTTTCCTTGAAATCAGGAAACACTAATTCCCTTGGTGATTTTTAAGGATTCAACTAAGCATCCAATGGTTGCAGCTGCTTGAAAACCATTCAAGGTCAACTGATTAGCCGACTGCAAAGGATCAAACCTATTTTTTTTTTCTTTTTCTCTTCTTTCCTCCTTCTCAAGAGTAGAAAAAGCATGTAAATGTCTATGAGGCCTACTTCCCAATTGCTGTGCTGCATATATATCATATACATACTACATACATATACATATACATATATATACACATATCTAGTACACACATATGTATGTATGTATGTATATTCAGCATCGATATGCATATATTAATGTGTATATTTATATGTATCTGTGTGTGTTCATAGATAATAGTGATACAGAAAATATGTTAGCCCAAATATCTGTGAGTTTCAGGAAACACATGAAGACCTAGTTTCTAGGGAATTTGAACTTTCTAGTCTGTCTTGCCAACCCCTTTCCTGCCCAGGCAGCACCAATTTTAATAGGTCGAGAACATCTGTGAAGGCTTACACTAATAGCAAAACACTAACACCATTAAGCATATAAGAAACTGGCCTTCTACACAGTAACTTTCCTCTGTGTATGAAATAATTTGCCAATGAAATAATTATGCTCCCTCACAAAGAATTTGATTAGTAAGATTATGTATAAAGAGGTGTTTCATAATTGGGGAATACACTGGTGGTAGAGTGCTTGGCTGCTGTGTGCAATATTCCTATCAGCCACTCAAAAATAAAAACAAACAAACAACAACAATAGCAAAACAAAACAACAACAAAACTCCCAAATCCAAAAACAACCAACCAAACCAACGCCCAGATATTGAAGGATAATAAGAAACATGATAAGAATGCTGTGAAATGAGCTAAATATTTGCTTCAGTATTCTTAGCTTCTAAAATTATATATAATTACATATGCATGCACACCTATATACATATATAATACATACACATTTATATATCTGCTTATATATGTATGTGTGTATATATATGTATACCTATACATATATACACATGCATATATGCATATATTTGTATATATACATATCAATATATATGGCATGTTTACATTTTGTTGTATGGAATGCTTTGTTTTGTGCGGTCATTTCTACACCATGGCAATCTGTGCATTACAAATGCAATTGATTTTAAATGAGAGCTTATAGTGACTTTATCAAAAGACTAGCTTCATTTCATAGTTAAGTATTCATTACTAAATAATAGTAAGTAGCATCAAATAATATCATAAGCATAAAATAATAAATCCAATAAAATGATGAATCACTGCTCTACTGTACTTTAGTTTTGTGGCTCTGCAGGAAAATGTCATGTTAAGTTGGATGCTTAGCCTAAATTTTACATTAGAATCATCATCAGAGCTTGAAAACTCGCAATTGGATCCAATCGTTTCCTTGGAATGTGTGAAGTGTTACAAATGCCGCCTAATTCTTTTTGAAGCTCAAGGCAAAGGCAAGAAGTCTGGTAACATACTGGAATGATTTGAATGATTGTACCATAAAATGGTTCAGATTTGCTCATCTGGCTTCAAGTTCAGAGGAATGACCAACAAACCGACTTATGTTCTCAGCAGTGTAGACTCTGAAGGGCCTGAGCAGATGCTGAAGGCTTACTCCAGGCCAATGCATGAGGGGATTTTTTTTCCCCCTGTGGTTTCTCTTAAGTGTTTGCTAATATCTACCACATTGCATACTCAATGTCCCTTTTCAACTGGCCTGCTTGCACATAATATAATACAGATGATTTCATCTTTCTCAGAGCCCGTTTGCTACAGTGAACTGAAGTCTGCGGGGCTCAGACTCCTATAATAACATCCATGTTCCTTTGAGGACAGGAAACTCCCTTTAAAAGGTTTGCTCCTTAGTCTTAACTTATAGACTACAATATCATATGGAATCCCACTTAAATAATGCTCCACTTTTCCTCTGAGTATTCATTTAGGCTTCTGCCATGTTATGGATTTTAGCTCACTGTACCTTTGGTAAACACAAAATGCCTTTCCAATTAGAAGACAATAGCATCACTCATATGGGTTAGGGATGCCTCATCTTAAAGTAAACAGAACAGAAAGGCTTTCCTTATTTGGTTTCAGATGCAGAATAAACAGTTCTTTAATGCACGCAGAGAAAACTCATATGGTTTTACAACATCAAGGAGAAAAAAAAAGGAAAGTTGTGGACAATATGTGTCTGGCTTCGACTTGGATGTGATTTTCATAGTCTGTTTTTTCCTTGTCCTTATTGAACAGAATAATTTGATGGATTTATGTGTTTATATCTTCTTCAATTTAATGGCTTAATTGCAATGCACATTGACTTTGATTTTAGGATCAGAAAGAGACTGAAAGAGTTCTGATAATACTTTACAATATTTCACTCAAGAGTTTTAGAATGGTTATAAGAAAACCACCCTTGCAATCTTTGGAAGTTCCCTCTGCTCCTCTTAATTTATACCATGTTTGCTCTGTGTTAGTACGACTGATGCTGGTACCTAAAATCTTACCTCTACCTGAATCTAGTTGAGGATATAGTGGCAAAAGTGATTAAACATGACTTGCATATTCTTTAGAATTCGTTAGAGAAACACTTCAAAATGCTGTCCCCATGGATAAGAAATATACTCTCACTAACAGCTAAGTTTTGTGTCTAAAGCAAAATGCTGGAGTCGCATACTAAGACATCAAAGAATTACATCATCTTTAAAAAAACACACACACATTTCTTGTCATAGCTTTGGCCCTTTGTAAAGACAGTCTCTTACTGTAGGATATCAGGAAGGGATACAACCAGAACTGTCTTTCTGATCAGGTTTCATGCCAACTTGCCACATCACAGAGTTGGACAGGGGCAGCAGTGAACAGTCTAAGATGGAATCGGTACAGATAAAGTTAAATAAAGACTGAGTAAGAATGCATATGCAAGCTTTACTAGAGATATTAAGAATGACGTGTTGGGTCATTCTGCTCTCTCTCTCTCTCTCTCTCTCTCTCTCTCTCTCTCTCTCTCTCTCTCTCAACTTGCATCTAGTCCCATGCTCTGAGGTATCATGTGATCACATGATAAAAGAGAGAACAATTCATGGATAAATCTGTTCAGAATGGATATGCAAAGTGAGTGTGGATTGGTATTCATTGTACCCTAGTTAGGAGGATAACAGACAGACATTCTAAAACAAAGTAATTCTAGAGGCCAGATCTTTATTTTTTACTTTTATTATTTTTAAAATTTACTTATTCACTTTACAACCCAATATCAGTCCTTCCTTCCTCTCCTCCCTGTACCCCCTCACTCAAGGCCTCCCCCATTCATCTTCCCCTTCTCAAGAGAAGGGAAAGCTCCCTCTGGGTGTCACACCCCCATTAACACCACCCTCACCCCCATTCCTGCATATCAAGTAGCTGCTGGACTAGGCACATTCTCTCTCACTGAGGCCACACAAGGCTGTCTATTTATCAGCATCAGATCCAGAGGCAGGCAGGCAGGCAGGCAGGCAGGCAGGCAGGCAGGCAGGCAGGCAGGCAGGCAACAGGATCAGGGACAACCCCTGCTCCAATTAGGGGAAACCAAAAGAATACCAATCTGCTCAACTGTTACATATGTGCAGGGGGCTTGGGTCCAGTCCATGCTTGCTCTTTGGTTGGTGATTCAGTCTCTGGGAGCCCTGAAGGGTCCAGGTTAGTTGACTCTGTTCATCTTCCTATGAAGTCCCTGTCCCCTTAGGATCCCTCAATCCATCTCTCAACTCTTCCATAAGACTCTAATGTTTGGGTGTGAAATTGCTTCTCTTTCCCTTGGCTACTGGTTGTGCTAGGTTCCTTTTTGCAAGCAAAACAGAGTATCATTAACAGTATCAGGGATTGGTACTTGCCCGTGGGATGGGTCTCAATTTGGGGAAGCCATTGGTTGGCCATTCCCTCAATCTCTGCTCTTTGTTCCTTCACATTTTGTAGCTAGGACACAGTTTGGGTGGAAGGTTTTCCTCCACTGGTATAACTGCCTGGCTATAGGAAGTGAACACTTAAAGATCCATATACACCATTTCTAGGAATCTCAGATAGAGTTCGCCGATAGGCCCTCTGGTTCCTCCCCCATTACAGTAATCTGACCTGTCCTAGAGACTGCCTCCGACCCTGACTTCTTTCTCCCCTGCTCTCCCTAAATATGATCTCCCCTGTCTGCTACACTCCTCTCTCCATCTCCTCTTTCACCCAGCTCCCTCCTTCCATCAACCTGATATCTATTTTGTTTCTCCTTCTGAGAAAGATTCAAGCATCACCCTGTAGCCCATCTCGTTATCTGGCTTCTTTAGGTCTGATGATTATAGCATGGTTATCCTGTACTTTATGGCTAATATCCACTTATCAGTGAGTACATACCATACATGTCCTTTTGGTCTGAGTTACCTTACTCAGGAAGATATTTTCTAGTTTCAGCCATTTGCCTGCAAAATTCATGATGTTCTTGCTTTTAATGACTGAGTAGTATTCCACATTTTCTTCATCAGTTGAGGGACATCTAGGAGGTTGCTATTATGAATAAAGTTGCTATCAACATAGTTGAGCAAGTGTCCTTGTGATGGTGGAGTACCTTTTCAGTATATGCCCAGGAGTGATAAGTAGCTGGGTCTTGAGGTAGAACTTAACAGACAACATAAACCCCACTTGTCTCCATTTAAGGACCAGGTCTGATTTTGAAGGCCATAAGGTAACAACCAGCCAAAGGAACAGCTCATAAAATACAGGAATATGATAATAAAACCCCTACCCAAAGAGCAGCCTGGGGATAACTACAAGAATGGGAAAATATGTTATCTCAGATAAGGGCAATCTGTGCAGAGCAGTCCTACCTCATCCTGTGGTTAAATATTCATAATGTAGGACTGCAAACCACTGACCACTTGGCACAAGCCAATCAGAAGCATGTGATCTCCTAGCATCCACCAATGAATTTTGAGATTACATGATCCTCTAGAAAATTCTCCTAATTTCCTTTAAGAAGGCCTTCAAACCTTTGTCTGCTGTTGCCATTTCTAAGAATGATTGAGCTCCACATGCTGGTTGTTTCTTTGTCTTTGTATGCTATCTGAGTCTGGGGTCTTCCTCCAGTGATTTTTGGGGTCCTCACAAGACTATTTCCAATCTTCTGAGAAACTGAAAATTTGATTTCCAGAGTGGTTTTTCAAGTTTCCACTTCCGCCAGCAATGGGGAAGTGTTCTCTTTTCTCCACAACTTCTCCAGCATGTGCTGCCTTTGAGGTTTTGATCTTAACCACTCTGATGGGTGTTAAGGTGGAACTGCAGAATCATTTTGACTTGAATTTCTCTGGTGACTAAGGACCTTGAACATTTGTTTAAGTGCTTCTCAGTCATTTGAGAAACCTCCGTTGTGAATTCTCTGTTTAGCTCTGTACCCCCTTTTTAATTGGGCCATTGGGTTTGTTGTTGTCTAACTTCTTGAGTTCTTTATATAATTTGGATATTAACCCTCTGTAGGCTGTAGGGTTAGTGAAGTTCTTCTCTCAATTTGTAGGCTGTCATTTTCTTGTCCTATTGACAGTGTCCTTTGTGTACAGAAGCTGTTCAGCTTCATGTGGTCCGATTTACAAATTCTTGACTTCCATGACTGAGTCATTGGTGTTCTGTTCAGGAAATTTTCTCCTGTATGAGTGCATTCAAGGGTGTTACCCATGTTCTATTCTATTAAATTCAGTGTGTCTGGTTTTACATCTAGGTTTTTGATTCATTTGGACTTGAGTTTTGTGTATGTGTAGAAGAGTGATAAATATGGTTCTATTTAAATTATTCTACATGCAGACATGCAGGCAAGCCAGCACCATTTATTAAAGATACTTTACCTGTTCCATTGTATAGGTTTTTTTTTTTTTTTGGTCAAAAATCAAATGTCCATAGATGTGAGGGTTTATATCTGGGTCTTAAATTCAATTCTGTTGATCCATTGTTTGTTTCAATACAAATACCATGCAGATTTTATTACTATCTATGTAGTAAAGCTTTAAGTTAGAGATGGTGATACTTCTAGCAGTTTTACTATTCAGGACTGTTTTGGCTATCTTGGGTTTTTATTTTCCATATGAAGTTGAGAATTGTTCTTTAAAATTTTGTGAAATACTGTGTTGAAATATTGATGGGGATTGCTTTTGATAAGATGGCCACATTACTTTGTTAATCTTACAGATCCATGAGGATCCAACAGAGGGTTAATATCCAAAATATATAAAGAACTCAAGAAGTTAGATTCAAAAAAAAAAACCAAATAACCCAAAATAACCCAATTTAAAAAACAACAACAACACCCAACTGCCCCCCCAAAAAAAACTAAACAGAGAATTATCAACAGAGGAACCTTAAATAGCTGAGAGGCATTTAAAGAAATGTTAAACATTCTTAGTCATCAGGGAAATGCAAATAAAAACAACTCTGAGATTCTGCCTTATACCAATCAGAATGGCTAAGATAAAAAACTCAAGTAAAAGCATATACTTGCAAGGATATGGAAAAAGAGGAACGTGCCTCCATTGCTGGTGGGATTGAAAACTTGTAAAACCACTCTGGAAATCATACTGGCAGTTTCTCAGAAAATTGGAAATAGTTCTACCTTTAGACCCAGTTATACTGCTCCCGTTATGAGGAGTAGTCATCCAATACAAACTAGATTCTGGCCTTTTTTTTATGAGAGAGAGAGAGAAGGAGAGAGAGAGAGAGAGAGAGAGAGAGAGAGAGAGAGAGAGAGAGAGAGAGAGAGAGATTTTTGACCTCTGGTTTTCCCTTCCACATAAGCTTATTTTCTTAGAAAAAGGTTTACTTATTTATTATTGGGGTTGTGTTTTCTTTCATCGCATAAAATATCGATTTTCCCTCTACTTTGTAAGAAAACTGGTCCTTGATCTTCTTTTCCCCACTTCCCCCACCTCCCCTATACAAGTGTACACACACACACACACACACACACACACACACACACACACACACACACCTAATTTTAGTAGATTTATTTATTCTTTAGAATAGCTTTGGCTATGATAAACTTTCCTTACAACATTAATAATTCTTGACAAGGGCTTCTTTTGTCTTTCTACTATGCTATAGATTGAAAACAGCAGAAGTTGATACCAAACAGCTTTGTCCCAAATATATAAACTGAAAGTCCACCCACTTTCTCTGTAGAACTTAGCTTTTACTTCTATGTGAAAGAATTTTTAAATCACTATAAGCATGGGAATGAAAGAAAAGAGGAAAGTGTAATTGAGAACATTGGAAATCAAAAAATAGTTCTTCTTAAATTTAAATATAAAATGAATGCTATTGAAATGAAAACTCAAATTATCAGTAATATATTATAAAAATACCAAGAGCAAACTTTAAGATTATATGCATTTGTAGTTAGTATAACAGGTTTAGCTGAGGTAATGGTAGATATTGGTATTTTTAGGCCCTTCACAGAGTGCCTTTCAGGATGACAATTGCCATTTTACAAAATACAATCAAATAGATATGTCTATAAAGTTGAAGACATCTGGGAATAGGAAAGATTGTTCAACAATGGAGATAAAATATATCTGTCCATTAATAACTCAACAAATAAAAGATACCAATGAAAGTTACAAAAATGTTTAGAGTGAAGAAAATAATAAAGAAAAGGAGAGAGAATTTAGAGGGAAGGGAGGGATGAACTATGATGTCAGGGACTTGAGAAGAAATACCTACCGGTAATTAATGCCAGAGGTCAGGGTTCATAGTACATTGAAATTTTCTAAGAAGACAGAATCAACATATTCTCCTCAATTTTCCCAGCACAGTGACTCTGTCTGTTCCCTGTGTTCAAATAATGCAGGGCATTTCCAGGATAGCCACTGAGTGACCCAGACATGTCTGTAGGAGCTGAGTGGAAGGAGAGAAGTCTACAGTCAGAGATACTAAGATAAATATAAAGTTAACTGACTTTCTTATTGATCTCAGAAGTGTTATAAAAATCCATTCAGTCGTTAGCAAGACATTGTATGTTTGCAGTACGTTTCCATTTTTATATGTAGGGAATTAGGACCCAAATTTTCATACATTCTTTTCTTTATATAGAAAAGGAGAATACATACTGGATCATGTGATTAATTACATTGAACTACCCTGATGGCCTACTTTTCTTACCTTTTTGTTAGTGTTCCTAAATGCTGTAGCCTATAGACTAGTCTAACAGATTTGTTTCTGACTGCATCTGACAGAACATATAGTATCCATAAATAATCGATCCTCTCAGTATTCCTCAGATGGGTCATACAGTTACAGTTTCTAACAGAGGTTGTATGGTGTGTCTGAAATACTAACCCAAGTCTCTCTCCCTTGCTGTGAGAAGCTCAAACCTTATTAAAAAAAAAAGGCCAAAGAGGATGTGACTACCCATGGATAAAATGCTAAGGAGCATCTCTCCACTAGATGTGTGAAGGAAGAAAGTGTCTTAGAAGAGACCAAATCCCTAGGTTTTCAATGTGGATCAAAATTGAACTATCAGTTAAGACCTTCATCAATTCCTGACTTACAGAAAAGCAAATAGAATAGAGATCTTAAGCTACATTTAAAAGATTGTTTATAATTTACTAAATTTTAAAGTCTAAGGGACAACCACAGCAGTCTATTCTATGATATTTTATGGTTTTTATGTGATAAGTTAGTTTATGGATTTTTGTTGCTTTGACATCTAACAAACCTTGTTTCCCAAACTGATCTTTTAAAATCATATAGACATCATTCCAAAGGAGTGTAGTCAGCAGTAAATTGAGCCAAGAAAGATCCAGTGATGGGATGGATACTAGAAACAAACAAACAAATCTGACAGCAGTTCTTGGAAGACACCAGGCCCATGAGACAATAAGAAGTCATCAGTGGCTGGGCATGGTGGCACACACCTTTAATCCCAGCTCTTGGGAGGCAGAGGCAGGCAGATTTCTGAGTTCCAGGCCAGCCTGGTCTACAAAGTGAGTTCCAGGACAGCCAGGGATATACAGAGAAACCCTGTCTCGAAAACAAAACAAAACAAAACAAAACAAAACAAAACAAAAGTTATCAGTGAAATAAATCCAATCTCAGACAAACCCAACGAAAGAAAGGGCCCAGAATAGGAGACAGCCAGATTAATCAAATTGTTGACAGTGGCCTAAGTAACTATTGACATTCCCTAAACTGTATATTCCCACATTCCTGGGAACTTGAAAAGAGAAACAAATGTTAAATGCTACTGATTAATGAGATGACAGTGCGATATGGAGAAATTTGTTGGACAGTGCATATTAAATGTGTGAGAGGAGAGGTAAGATGAGCTTTCTGGAAGTAGTATAATTAAATAATGCCTCTTGAAATATCTACTTACTGGGGCTGGTTCAACTTGAAACACCAGGTCTACTTTGCTAAAAGAAACACCAGAATTTCCCCTCCCATGGTCTGCCTTCCTTCCCCATGTCTCTGTTCAGCACCTCTGTCCATGGGTGATTTTATTAGTGATTTTAAAATTAGTCTCCATTCACTGTCTTTACTCAAATCTCTTTTCTTATCAGTTGTTTACCCTTTATTTTTTATTAGATTTTTTCTTAATTTACATTTCAAATGCTATCCTGAAAGTTCCCTATACCCTCCCCCCTCCCAACTCTGCTCCCCTACCCACCCACTCCCATTTCTTGGTGTTCCCATGTATTGGAGCATATAAAGTTTGCAATACCAAGGGGCCTCTCTTCCCAATGATGGCCAAGTAGGGCATCTTCTGCTACATATGCACCTAGAGACACAAGCTCTGGGGGTTCTGGTTAGTTCATATTGTTGTTCCTCTTATAGGGTTGCAGACCACTTCAGCTCCTTGGGTGCTTTCTCTAGCTTCTCCATTGGGGGCCCTGTGTTCATCCTACAGATGACTGTGAGCATTCACTTCTGTATTTGCCAGGCACTGGCATAGCCTCATATGAGACAGCTATATCAGGGTCCCTTCAGCAAATTCTTGCTGGCATATGCAATAGTGTCTGGGTTTAGTGACTGATTATGGGATGGATCCCCAGGTAGGGTAGTCTCTGGATTGTCCATCCTTGTCATCTTAGCTCCAACTTTGTCTCTGTAACTCCTTTCATGGGTTTTTTGTTCCATATTCTAAGGATGAATGAAGTATCCACACACTGGTCTTCCTTCTTCTTGATTTTCCTGTGTTTTGCAAATTGTATATTGGGTATTCTAAGAGTCTGTGCTAATATCTACTTATCAGTGAGTGCATATCTAGTGAGTTACCTCACTAAGGATCATATCCTCCAGATACATCCATTTGCCCAAGAATTTCATAACTTTGCTATTTGCCTTTTAAATATTTTATTAGTTCTTTGAGAGCTTCATGTATGTTTGATCATATTCTACTCCCAACTCAAGCATCTCCCCTTTTTACTCACCCAACATTATATTCATTTTTTTAAAAAAAATCTCCCAAAACAAACATACAAACAAACAAACAAACAAAAATTCTCCAACACCAATTTGTTTTGCCTACCTACTCCTGAATGTGTGATTTTTTTCATTGTAACACGGCTGACTTTCCAGGGTTCTAATCTTAAAGAAGACTGTCATTTCCCCTCCAGGTAGCTAACAACTGTGAATAGTTCCACAGCTAGGGATGGAACTGTGAATCTATCTCCTTACTCCATGCTGGAATCTGAAATGGCTTAAGACAGACAAGTACTAAGACAGTTGTACTGCTGTGAGCTCATGTGTGTAGCTACCCCACTGTGTCAAAAGCTTTCTCCTTATAGAACACTACTAACTCTGAGTCTTATATTCTACATTGTTTTCCACCAATGATTCCTTAGCCTTGTGAGGAAGCATAGTATGCACATTTCTTTTAGGACTGAGTGTTCTGCAATCTCTTAGTTTTGCATCTTGACCATTTGTGGGGCTCTGGGTTAAAGATCATTTAAAGCAAATAGAAACTTTTTTTTTTTTTACCTTTCTTATTAGATATTTCCTTTATTTATATTTTTTTCTTTTTCTATTTTTTTATTAGGTATATTCTTCATTTACCTTTCAAATGCTATCCTGAAAGTTCCCTATACCCTCCTCTCCCCCTGCTCTCTTACCCACTCACTCCCACTTCTTGGCCCCTGTGTTCTCCTGTACTGGGGCCTATAAAGTTTGCAAAACCAAGGGGCCTCTCTCCCCAATAATGGCCTACTAGGCCATCTTCTGCTACATATGCAACTAGAGACACAAGCTCTGGGGGTACTGGTTAGTTCATATTGTTGTTCTACCTATAGGGTTTCAGACCCCTTCAGCTCCTTGGGAACTTTCTCTAGCTCCTCCATTGGGAGCTCTGTGTCCCATCCAATAGCTGACTGAGCATCCACTTCTGTGTTTGCCAGACACTGGCCTAGCATCACAAGAGACAGCTATATCAAGATCCTTTCATCAAAACCTTGCTGGCATATGCAATAGTGTCTGTGTTTGGTGGCTGATTATGGGATGGATCCCCAGGGAAACTTTTTAGATAAGGGTTATAAGGTGCATTGTTCTATGGGTTTAATGGTAAATCAGTAAGAGTCTGTTTAAAACTCTATCCTATGAATATATATATATATATATATATATATATATATATATATATATATATCCTGATAATGGTGTTAGAATAGAGTATTCTATTGCATGAAGAGATACAAGGACCATGGAAACTCTTAGGAAAACAAAGCATTTAATTGGGACTTGCTTACAGTTTTAAAGGTGAAAATGAGCATGAATCTTGTAGGCAGACATGGGAGCTGAAAGCTTTACAATTGGATGCAAAGGCAGCAGGAAGAGAGAGACACTGGGCCTAGCTTGAGCTTCTGAAACCTCAAAGCCAGCCCAGTGTCACATTTCCTCCAACAATGCCACACCTACTCCAAATAGGCCACACCTCCTAGTCCTTTCAAATAGCACTACTCTTTGGTGTAGGTGGTTCTCCATACCCAAACCCCTTTCCTACCCAGGTTTTATCTGTCATCAGCTATCAGATACATTTTGTGTCTCTGTGGGTATGCGTTGTCTATAGAGTCCAGAAGCAGACATTGTATTCCCTGGAGCTGGAGTTAGGAGCAATAGTTATCTGCTCAACACAGGTCCTGGGAACCAATGAAGGTTCTCTGAGAAAGCAGCAAGTGATCCCAACTACTTAGCCATCTAACTATTGGACTTTGAAAATATATTTTAAAAATCTTAATTATTTGAATTACTATCTGAAATAGTGGCTGGCAAGTAATAAGTAACAAATTCTTAAGCAAACCTTGCTTTATGGGACTCCTTGGAAAGCTAGATTCTTGAGTGGGAATGTAGAGAGAGAGACAGAGTGAAACAGAGACAGAGACAGAGAGAGAAACTCACTGAGAAACACAGCACAAAGTAGTCAGGACACACCTAAGTTAGGCTCTTTGTAGTTGAGGATATAGTATCTGAAAAACACTTTTCTGCATGCATTGCTGTCATTTGACACTTTCATATTTTTAAATATCAGTTAATAATGGAGCTTGAGAGAGCTAGAAAAGAAAAGAAGTGTCAGAGGTTCAGTGAGATGACTGAGTGGGTAAAAGGGCTTGCTATCAACCCTGATGACTTGAATTCAATTCCTTGGATCCATTTACTAGAAGGAGAGAGCTAACTCTTGCAAGGTTTTCTCTGACTTCTTAAATGTATGTATGGCACACAAACGCATACACACACACACACACAGAGAGAGAGAAAGAGAGAGAGACAGAGATAGAGAGACAGAGAGAGACAGACAGAGAGAAGGGGGGAGAGGAGAAAGTGAGATATGAACACACAAAATGAATGTAATACTTAAAAAAGAAAGAAGAATGACTTACTATATAATCAGCTTAGGCCTGGATGTTGTCACTAGCCGGATGGCCTTTTATTTTTTTCTACTAACTTCAGTGCTGTGTGGTAACTGTTCTCTCACTGAACTCATCCTCAGTCCTCACCATATGATCTTGAAAGGAAGCCTAAACTCCACAAAGATCAAATAGGTCAGCCGACATACTGGGGGGGCCCTGGGCAGATGAGACAGTTCCCTTTCCCACCGGACAGCAGGCAGCACCCTGAACTCCTCACCTCTCAAGAACCTTGTATCAGCAGTGACAACACTTCTGACTGCTCCCTTGCCCCAGACCGCTACAATCAATACAGAAGACTTTTCTTTCTTACTCATTTCCCCTGGACCCTGCCTGAGTTTTTTGTGAGACGTAGAGGAAGGAAAAGGATATCAGCCTCAGTGTTTGGCTCTTGATTCCAGGTGTGTTGAAAGTTGAACATCAATGTGTTTGCTTCTTAATAACTCTAAATAACACGAAACCTGAGAAAGGTATCACCCTGATTTTATACTGCATCACTTTTCCCCTAACCTTTCACTTTTCTGGTGAGGCAAATGATGACCAGGATTACCTATCTTATGGATGAGAAGCACTGGATTTTAAGCTGCTTCTTACTACTGACATGTAGTTAGCCTCAGTTTACACCTTCCTCAGTTACATTCTAGTAGTTGGTTGCTAGCCAAATAGAGATTGCTTGCTCTAATTGGAATTTAAGTGGGATTACTTACAATTCTTTTGTATAATGATAACTGGGACCAAGTAGCGTGCTCCTCTTTCTTCCTAATTAAATGAAATGGCTTCTATTTTTGCATGCGTAAACTTTTCCTGATTAGTGGAGACTTTGCCAACCATAGAGGGATTTACAGAAGTAAATTTCATCAGAAATGTAGAAAACACTGAAAGCCATAATCTTACACCCTGATATACTAGTAATGTTAAAAGACAAGGGACAGAATATATAACTGTAGATATTTTTCGGATGGTAGTTGATTAACATAGTTATAAACTTTAGAAAGTTTTTTTTTTTTTTTTGGACGAGAGATTGATTTTTCTACTGTGAAATAGTGGCATCATGATTTTTATGAAAGTTGATCACACCATTTGACTTATGGTTTCTCTAAATCTTTATGCATTCATAACCATCACATTCATGTCTTTGACTTTAGCCTGATTATTCACGACAGGAACACGACATGTTTGAGGGGCATTCTTCCCACAAACACATATGTAAAAATGTAAAAACTTCAAACACACACACACACACACACACACACACACACACACACACACACACAATCTCCTGTATGAAATTTTATTATCATGTATCGCCAAAAGCTGAGGCACTTCCTCAACAATTTCCAAATCCCAGTGAGGCTTACTAGTCTATTGATGAAAACATATTTTTTGTTTTACTTTTATTTTTAAAAGAAAACCTCTCAGTGGGTCTGGTGGGCTTTGAGAACACAAACTCCCTAACACTTCCTGATGAGGGCCACCTGCTTGCCTGTTCTCATGGAGGGCGCCTAGGAGAACACCACATTCATCTTCTGTTCTTCATTATGTAGCCTCTGAGCTTGTGAACACCACTGGAGAGCTTCTCCAGCTGGTACTTCCTGTTTTAATTGTCTGGTTCTTTTCCTTTACTAGCTTGGAAGAGTTTTATAAGCCTCTCCCAGGGTGGTCAGATGTAACTGTTTTTCCTAGGGAAACCTAAGATTCCCCACTCACGGAGGCCCCTCCTTTCATGAAGACCCTGCCTTACGTGTTGCCCAAACATTGGATGAGAAAAGTCTCCAAAGTGTTGTGAGTTATTTGTCGTGCCTCACACTCTTTGGATAGACTCACTATGTAACTTCCATTTCTTGTTCAGGCCATTGTCTCTCCTCTTTTAATGGCAAATTCTGTGCATTATCAACTGCTAATTTTAAAAACAAAAAAAACATTTTTCCTCAAAGTTTAGTTTATGTGCTGCCTATAATCTTGGTGATATTTAAATAGTTACATGAGAAAAGCATACTATAAAGATAAAGACCACTGTTTACCCTTTGCCCAGTAGGAAGAAAATATAATATAAAATGTGTAATGTATTAAAAGGTATAGATTTTTTTGCAGTGATTTCTAAGAACTCCCCACGTATTTTTCTTTCTGTATTTAATCAGTAACTTCTGGTATTTTTCTATAAAACCTAAGATTCCTTGATACTACTTTATAGATCTTCCTAAGTATAAATTTATTTTTCTATGCTGTAGAAAAGTGCTGTTATGATTCAGAAGTTACTGAAGCAGCATTAATAATTGTGGCACATTTTTGTGCCATTGTCATACAGTGTATAGAAGTAAAAGTTTAAAAAAGTAAAGAGTTTTGAAGAATGCATTCCAAAGTTTAAAATTAATATACCTATTAAATTTATGTGAAATTATTTTATAAATTTAACTTTTCATATGTCATAAAATTCAGTTTCACTTTATGTCATATCTTGGAGTCTAAAACCAAAAGAAAATACTTCCCCACCATTATGACAAAGTATATTTTTAAGTTTTATATAATACTGGCAAGATGGTAAAGGTGCTGGCCACCAAATATGGAAACACACGTTCAGTCCTGGGATGTGCATTGTGGAAGGAGAGACATGACACCTGCCACTCTCTTCTAATCTCCAGATGTACACCATGGCATGTGGGTGCCTATATGCATCCAAACACACACACACACACCAATAACTGCTAGAAATGTATGTGTATCTAAATAAATATGTACACTACTATCCTTATACACACACACACACACACACACACACACACACACACACACACACACTGGAACAATATTCATCCATAATTTTTTGGAAGGCTAATCGAAGGTACTGTGACAGTCTCCTTAATATTTATAAATTTAAACCTAAAAGACAATTATTGTCTTCAAGTTAAGTGCATATATTCCAGTGTTGAAAAAGATAATTTTACAGAAAACGTATACAAGTAACTTCAAAAAGGCTTGCTATAATAACAAATGGAAAAATCTTCAAGTGGCTTATTATACTGAACTGAGGAGGAATGATATATAGGAACCGACCAGACCGAAATGAAAAGTGGAGAAAATGGAATTTTTTTTACTGCAAAACCATATAATTATAGAGTTAGAATACATGATTTAATTTTTATGTTTGTACATTACTAATTTACAAGTACAGGCTCCCTTTACTCAGTATCAAAGACCTTACATAGTTACTCTTGTTTTTAATTTGGATCATTATCATATTTACTTATATTAAAACTCTAAATTATATGCATTTTTTACTAATATAATTGTGGTGTCACGTTTTCATTCTCCCTTTTAAATTTTCTTCCTTTTATTGAAAAATAGATTTTCTTCTTAAATAACATATCCTGATTAGTTTCCCTTCCCCTATCCCTCTCAATTTCTCCCCACATCCTCTTAGTTTGGAACCACTCCCTTTCTGTCTCTCATTAGAAAACAAGCAGGCTTCTAAGTAAAAATAGTGAAATATAGTATTATATGATATGATAAGATATGGAAAAATAAAAACTAGCATATGGGAATTGGGCAAAACAAAGATAAGGGAAAGCTCCCAAGAAAAGGCATAAAACTCAGAGACTCACTCATTCACACACGTGGGAATCCTATTTTAAAAAAACCAAAAACGTAAAACAAACAAACAAAAACACCATTAAACTCGCAGCCATATATACACAAAGGATGTGGTGCTGGTTGAGGCAGACCCTGTGCCTACTGTCGCAGTCTATGTGAATTTATATTTGCTTTGATTGTGCTGATTTATAAGGCTTTGTTTCTTTGGTGTCCTGCATCCCCTCTTCTGCCTTCCCTTCTTCATGGTTCCCTGAACCCTGAGGAGAGGAATTTGATGGAGACACCCTGTTTAGGACTGAATGTTCCAAGGTGTCTCACTCTCTACATATCTGGCTGTGGGTGTATGTATGTGTTCCTATCTTCTGCTGGAAGAAGCTGCTCTGGTGATGGTTGAACAAGGCAGCCATCTATAAGTATAACAGAATATTGTTAGGAGTCACTTTATTGGTATGTTTTATTAATTGATTAGTTAATTAATTTGTTAGAAAACAATAGTATTTGCTTTTACCTTAGGTCCTTGGGCCGTCTAGTTTCAGATTCTTGGTCACTCAAGTAGTACCAGGTATGGGTTCCATCTCATGGAGTTGGCCTCAAGTCAAATCAGGTATTGGTTGGTTAGTTCCACAAGCTTTTTCCCATCATTACCATAGTATAACTTGCAGGCAAGACACCAGTGTAGATCAAAGGGCTTATGGCTGGGTTGGTTTTTGCAGTTTCTCTTTTGGTAGCATGAAAATTGCCTCTCTATACAAAAGTCCTAGAATACAGGAGTAAAGGCTCTGTGTTAGGCACCAGCTCAACTTCTCTATCTTTAGCGAACTGTGTAGGTGTTGTCTTCAGGAGAGAAGCCTTGTTGTAAGTTTGGAGAGATTAACCCATAGTTTTTGAGAGTTGCCAGGGAACCCCTTTGGCCAACAACTCAATTAGATGACACTCATTTGTGTAACTAGAAGTTTCATTTGGTGACAAGAGATGATCAGTTTGGCCCTCTCTCCCCTATTATTTGGTGATTTCATTAAGATTGACTTTATATATGTATGTTTTATGAAGCGTTAACTGTACTAGGGTTCCATACTACCCTCAAATGTGTCTTAATTTTAGCTGTCTCTACTCCTTTTGCCTCCGGTCTCCCCCATGATCCTTCTGTTCCATTCCTCCATACATTCATGACTATCTATTTATTTCTCTTTCTTAGGGATGTCTATCTGCCCCATCTATCCCCTTCTGCCCTCCAGTCCCTTACCCTATACCTAACCTCTGTGGTCCTGTGGATTATAGACTGCCTATTTCTTAACATTTTCTGAAACCCAGAAATGTTAGGGAATGGAAGCCAAGCTACACAATCATAGGATCATGCTTGTATATGTACATACACATTTCGCATTCAATTCATAAATATCTGATACTTTTCCATTGGAACTAGGAACTCAATATTGGAGTTATAGGTGATTGTGAGGAAGCAGGCATGGGTGCTGGGAACAAAATTTCTGATGCTTCTCTATCATTGTAATGTTAATATACTATTACTATACAAAAGTGTGAAATGCTCCTAAAGTTCATGCATTTATTTATGGGCGAGATAGATAGATAGATAGATAGATAGATAGATAGATAGATAGATAGATAGATAATAGATAGATAGATAGATAGATGATAGATAGATAGATAGATAGATAGATAGATAGATAGATAGATAGATAGAAAGTTCTCACTACTTGCCATAAGCTCCCACAATAGTATATGATCAGTGGTCCAAGCACAAGCCCCTTGACCATAAACTGAAATCTCCAAAATTACAAGCAGGACTTCATTATTATGCTGACCTTTCTCAAGTATTTGTTACAGGAACAGGGCAGCTGACCAGCACATTAACCTTGTTTCATGTATGTTTCTACTTAAATCCAGCTGAAAAGCATGACTAAGAGTACTTACTGTAATTCACATGTAATTCTATATCTATTCAGTAGGGTCTATCAGCAATTTCTTGTGACCAGAAATAATTTCTAAGTACTCTTGTGCTAGACCAGAGTCCATTTTATAATCCAAAACTCACCAGTGAAAATAAGAGAAATGTGAGACTGTAGTAGGCCAATTGGCCTATGCAAAGGATAGTATTCAGAGTGTGAGAAACTACACCAAGAGCATCAGAGAATCTGCTTGTTCAACCTCATCTCAGAAGACACCTGCTAGATGACTCAAACTTTTCTTCCCACTCAGCACATGTCTCTGAATGGCAGAAGAGACAGAAGAATTATGACCTGGAATCTTACAAAGGACTAAGGGAGTAGGTGAATTCACCTAGGGAGTCGGAGAACTTCCAGATGTACAATATGAATTTTGAGGCTCAGTTATGTGTATAGAACACAGATCCATTAAAACCTAGAAATAAATAGGTTTTAATTTCAAATACAAAATCTACTTACATTCCCCACTAGGCTTGATAAACCAAGAAACTCCCTCTGCAACAAGTTTCCACAAGAATTCTAGTTACTGTAAGATTGTAGTGAGTTAGGATATCTGTCACGCTGGTCCTTGCTTCCTTTGAGATGGAGTCACTCTGGAAGAGAATCTTCTCCTATCATCCTTTGTCTACTTCCTTTTGAAGCAGAGTCTCTGGCTGAGCATGGAGCTCATGATTTCTGCTAGGCTGATATCCAGCAAGTCACAGGATACTTCCTGTCCCTATTCTCCTCAGTGCCAGGTTACAGCCATGCTCTACCATGCTTGGCTTTCACCTTAGATACTGGGGTCCAAACGCTCCTCCTCAAGTTTGTGCAATAGGTTCTTAAACACTGAGACATCTATTTAGACACTTTATACGGTGTTTCTAATAAAAGAAATACGTCAGGGAAAATTGTGGGCAGTATGAGAGTAAAACTATGAAAGAGCAGGGATGGTATGGACTCAAGTCTGAGAGGCTAAAGCATATTGAAAGCTTCACGTTTCAGTTGAGACTTTAAGGAAAATGTCAACAGTGCTTTAAGAGAGAAACTCTTTTATTATTATTCAGCATTATTTCTCTCTCTCTCCCTCATCACTGTGTATGTGTTGATGAGGATAAAAAAAAAACCTCAAGATGCCCAACTGTGGCCCTCTCTTCTCCCAGGGCTCTGTTAGTCACTGGTCCTTGAGGAAAAAGGGAACAGAGGTTGGGGATGAGGTCAGAGTTCAGAAGGCATGAATACCAATGGACAGATTGATTTCCAGGACCAGCTTCAGCTAGACCGTTCAATTTTATTCATGGTAAACAAGGGCTATATAAATCTTGGGGGGGGGGGTTGTTGGGGAATTCCAAGGCAGTTGTACATTATTGGCTAAGACAGAGGCCTGGGAATGCTTCATTTGCATAAAAAGGAATTCCAAGAATCTGCCTGGCAGGTTCTTATCAGGAGAGAAAATGTTAATTGTACCTGTAATCTGGCTGTGTGCTACAGGACTTTCCTCACAGGGTTTTGGGGGTTATCAGCAGAAATGACTGGTTATGACAACTTACCTAATTATAATACTTGGGAAGAGCTGAGGGGGACTTAGGCACTGAATCATGTAGCACTTGCAGGAATCTTGGTGCAGGGTCATCGTTTAGATAAGGTCAGGCACTTGTGCTTAGAGACACTCTCCAGGTAAGATCAGGCTGAGAAGAGGAAGCCCCCCTGAGAAGGGGAGTCCTCCATTCTGTGCTGAGAACTTATCTGTATTTGGCAGACTAAGACCTTAATAACAGTGTCTTCCAACACCCAACGTAAGTAAGTGCTCGTCATAGAATGGCCATGTTGTCATGGTGGTCTTCTCCCACAGGTCTTCCAAAGTAATGGCTTCCATAAGTGCAGTTTCCATGAGAAGTGACCCAAGGATTCAGAAGTAAGAGAGCATGATACTGTAGAAGTACATAGAACACAGAAGAACACAGAAGGAGGAAAAGCAAGTAGAGAATTATTGAGGTTACTGCTTGTATTAATCTGCGTTCTCTAGAGGAATAACCACCATAATGCTAAAGGTAACCAATAAAATTCAACCCCCTGGGAAGTGTAGAGAGTTTACCTTAGGCCATTAACAAGATTGCTCTCAATTTCTGGGTACATTTTACTGAGAATCAAAGGGACTCTGTGATAACTCCGTGTCTGTAAAAATCAAAGATCAGGTAGAAGTGTGTTCAAGGAATGGCATTATCACATAGTAAATATCGACTTCTAGATAATAGCTTACTGGGGCTGAAGCTAAATCAGGGGTAGCTGAAAGGTTATGGCGTGAGTCACCAAAGCTTTTCCAAGATGCTTGGAATTGGGACAAAAGGTAACATCTTTTCTTGTATCATTCCAACCATTCCTTTCTCCCTGAAACAGTTTGTTCTTTCCCTCCTTCCTGTTTGTCTAAGATCAAACTCATCATCTAAGGCACAGAATGCATAGAATATTTGCTAAACAAATAGCTAGAATATATGCTATATACAGCTTGGACACATTAGTGTCTGTAGTTTTCTGTACATTCTGTTCAATGACCTTCCTGAATGATAGACACTGAGTTGGGTTATAGAGTCAGGCAAGGAAATAAGTACATAAGAAGTTAAAAAGAATTTTGTCAAAAACTTACAGTTTTGAAATTAGTGGCGCCTTCTTCCATCTAATTTATCATTGTTTTACATATCTCTCCTGATTATACCTTATCTATCCAAGACACTTCTTCAACTGTCAATGTTCACAGTACATCAAAAGTATTATTAGGATATGTGTGATATTATGATACTGTTAGTTAAGGTTTTGATTGCTGTGTTGAAACGTGATAAACAAAAGCAGCTCCACAAAGAAAGGATTTATTTCATCTTACAGCTTGGAGTCCATGATCCATGAAAGTCAGGGCAGAAACTCAAGGCGTGAATCAGGAGGCAGGAGGTGATCCATAGTTCATAGAGACATGCTTTTTACTATCTTGCCCTTCCTGGATTGCTCAACCTACTTCTAGGACTACCAACCTTGGAGTGGCACTGCCCACAGTGAACTGGGGCTTCTCATAACAGTCAATCAAAAAAACTGGACAACAGGCATTACAGGCCAATATGGAGGGAGAATTTTCACTACGGAGGTTCCCTCTCTCAAAACGACTCTAGCATGAATCACATTGTCTTTAAAGTGGCCAGTAACATGATTCTCTCTACCTTTTATATTTGTATCTTCTCCTCATGTTAGTTCCTTGAGGACAAAACTATGGCCATGTGCTATTCCATATCCAAAATCAAGATAAGATGCACGGGGGTCTCCAAGGGGGTTTAGTGATGATTTTGATTTTTGTTGAGACCTGTGAACACATTACTTTTTCTGTGAGGTGACCACAGGGCAAATGCAGTGTCACCTGATTCTAATGCAGGTTTGGCATATGAGCATATGACTCTCCTTGTCAGGATGATATTAGAGCTTTGCTAAAAGAATAATGAATAACAAAAAGGCAATAGAACAGTGTTGAGGAGAAATCTTTGTAATTTTTTTTTTTGGGGGGGGGCGTTCATTGAACTTAACAATGGCTGGAAGGGACCACACTTAAGAAACAAGGTGCAGTGAATTTAGATAAAGCTGGTTTACCCCTAGTCTTAGTTAAAAGGTAATTAACTTACCTCTATTATCTTTGTCCAGTTCAGGAGTCCCTGGAAGCTCTACTGTTGGAAGAGAAATTAACCACACCACAAGAGGCAAGAAGGAAGAACTAGCTAGGCTAGCTTGAACTTCTGGAGTGTGACATCAAGCAGTTTATTTTTGGCATATTTATATACAGTACAACCTTGGAATACAGTCTTCTCATGACAAAAATCTAAATAAAGCTTAGGGTATGAGTATGTCAAAATTCCTTTACAAAGTACCAATTGACTTCTTCTCCAAGAATATTTTTTAATTTTTTTTTTTTTTTTTTTTTTTTTTACTTATTTACATCTCAAATGTTGCCCTCTGCAGTCCTGGTGCCTCACAGAGTTCTTCCCCCTTCTGCCCTTCCTTCTACTTTGAGAGGGTAGACCCTCCATATCTTCCTACTCTGGGAGTCTCTACAGGATTAGGTTCATCTTTTCCCACTGAGGCCAGTCACATCGAGGCAAGGCAAGATGAGGCAGTCCCCTGCTGCATATGTGCAAGGGGCCTCAAAGCAACCCTTCTATGCTCTTTGGTTGGTGCCTCAGTCTGTGGGAAATCCCAGGATCCAGGTTAGTTGACACCATTGGTATTCCTATAGGGTTGTCATCCCCTTCAGTTCTTTCAATCCTTCCCCTAATTCTTCCATAGGGGTCCCTGACCTCAGTCCAGTGCTTGGCTGTATCTGCATTTGTCTCAGTCAGCTGCTGGTGGAACCTCTCAGATAATAGCCACGCTAGGCTTCTGTCTGTAAGTACAATGTAGCATCATTAATAGTGTCAAAGAGTGGTGCCTTCTCATGGGGTATATCCCAAGTTGAGCATACTGGTCGCACACTGGTGGGCCATTCCTTCAGTCGCTGCTCCATTTTTGTCCCTACATTTCTTTTAGAGAGCAGTAATTTTGGGGTCAAACATTTTGTAGATGGGTTGTGGTCCCCATCCCTCCACTGACTACTGGGTAAATTCTGTTCAGATTCCATATCTCCACTATTAGGCATTTCAGCTAAGGTCATACACATTGAGTCCTGGAAGCCTCCTACATCCCAGATCTCTGGGGCTTTCTGGAGGTTCCCCACATCCCCCCTGGAAGTTGCATATTTCCATTCATTCTCCTGGCCCTCTGGGTCTCTCTCCTGTCTCCTCCCATACTTGGTCCTGCAGCCTTTCCCTCCTCCTCCTCTCCTATTCCATCCAGGTCCTTCCCTCTCTCTGTCTCCTATGGCTACTTTCTTCCTCCTTCTAAGTGGGATTTAAACATCCTTACTTGAACCTTTCATGCTGTTTAACTTCTTAGGGTCTGTGGAGTGACCCAAAAGGACACACATGGTATGTACTCACGAATAAGTGGATATTAGCCAAAAAGCACACAAGCATCAGTTCTATGACTGAGGAACAGTGCTCAGGATTAAGGGGATTTTGGTTAAGCCCAGCTATACAAATTAGTAAAAGACTACCAGGCTATTAACAACTCCAGGGCTTCTGTATGGGAGACAAGTGTAAATCTCTTCTGTTGAGGAAAGAATCCTGCGTGTTTAATATTTCTTATTTCTCTGGTGCTTATCTGTGAACATGAAGACCTTGTGTCCTTCTGCAATACAGAGCAGCATTGTACAACTTAGATATGATTTTACACCACAGATGCAATTCACAGGAAGAATTTAAATGTTCTCTTAGCCACAATAAAAAGGTAAACAAAATATAAAAAATTAAGTTAGTAATATATTTTATTTAGTTCATTATATCAAAATATTATCATTTCAAATTTTCGTCATTGGTAAAATATTTTAACACACCATGTCCACAAATTTGTTTAAGATCAATCTTTACCTCTCCAATGGTGACTAACAGTTTGCTTTAAAAGAATATGTAATTACCTAATTTACATACATAATATCTAGTATTGTTTATCACCAGAGATTCAAATAGAAGTCTCTCAGAGATGAAGACCTGTCCACTACAGAGGCAAGTGTTTGCAGACAGTACCCAGTGTATATCCATTGGTCTCTCTTTATTCTCAGAGATGAAGACCTGTCCACTACAGAGGCAAGTGTTTGCAGACAGTACCCAGTGTATATCCATTGGTCTCTCTTTATTCTCAGAGATGAAGACCTGTCCACTACAGAGGCAAGTGTTTGCAGACAGTACCCAGTGTATATCCACTGGTCTCTCTTTATTCTCAGAGATGAAGACCTGTCCACTACAGAGGCAAGTGTTTGCAGACAGTACCCAGTGTATATCCATTGGTCTCTCGTTATTCATCACATCACATACTGAACAATTGCCCAAATTTATTTTATTTTCCCTAATCAGTTTGCAATATTTGCCAATACTTTATACCAACACTTTCTTGATTATGTGTTTCGAATTTGATTAATTTTGTTTGAAATAATACAATTTCATTACCATTCCTTCCTACAAAGTTTGACTCCAATCTTCCAAACATGAAATTACGCAGGAGCCTGTGAATTCTTATAGCTGTTATTCTATTGGTCAGCTATTATTGTCCATCTGCAAATGTTCCTTTTAGACAATTTTAGTACATAACAGGGTTATCATTTTGGACTACTCATGAGCATTTTTATGTACTTATACTGTCTCACCAAACAAATTCCATAATTTTAAAAGACAAAAATTACTTCTTAATGTAATTTATAATTCATTATTCATTCATTTGGTGAGTGTGTGTGTGTGTGTGTGTGTGTGTGTGTGTGTGTGTGTGTGGTGTATGCACCAGTGGGTATGGAGTGTGCACACTTTTGTGCTGAGGGCAGGTGTCCTGATCCATTGCTCATAGTCCTATTCCCTCAAGAGCAGGTTTCTTACTGAACCCTGAGCTATACTGGTAGCCTGCATGTCTCAGTGGTCCTTCTGTTTCTATCCCCACAGCAGTGGGGTTGAGGCAGCCTTGGTTTATTCTTTTTACATGAGCATTGGACATCTGTGTTCAGATTTTCATTCTTGTACATCAGATGTTCTCACCCTCTGGACCTTCTCATAGGCCTTTGCTT
Organism: Mus minutoides; assembly: GCA_902729485.2. Lineage (NCBI taxonomy): Eukaryota > Metazoa > Chordata > Mammalia > Rodentia > Muridae > Mus > Mus minutoides. Next base: position 100,929 of record CACVCL010027443.1, on the reverse strand, counting down.
TATGTATGAGATGATCATGCCTTTGAACCATCTCAACTTGGCACTAGAAGTTAATATTAAAGGAACTGTAGATTCTTCATAGCTGATAAGATTGAGTACTCATTATCTTGTCCTCCACCCCTCATACTGTCTGTCCTTCCAGGTATGTGGTTTGATGAAATACCTGATGTCTATCTCTACAAAGATCTCCAGAAGAGAGGTGGTAACAGGTGAGTGTTTATGTGATTAACCAAACTGATTTATTCAAACCAGAACAGCCTATGTTAAGTTGAATAACAGTTTTCCAAAGGGATTTGTGTCCTGCTCTCTTCATATGATTCCTTATGAGCAAAAGACTTTATTTCTAAATCAAATACCTTGAATTGAGAGACTATTTTGGTGACTCCAAGTGCAGTCCATTAGAATTACAAGGCCTTGGACATAATGGAAGGCAGGACATCCACGGACAGTCACATGTGAGGATGGAGGTCAGATCAGAACAGTGCAGGTGCTAAGCCACAGAATGCTGGTAATTTTGGAGGCTGGAAAACTCAAGCAATGGATTCTCTTGAATCCAGCAGAATATAGCTCAGAGACAGCCTGACTGAGTTCAAAGACTCACTTTGGCTTCTAGAACTATCTGACATGAATTTTGGGTTGTTCTTAAATCTCTAAATTTGTGGCATCTAATTCTAGGTAAAATGGGAAACAAATTATGTATAAGGTTTAAACTGGATTTGTTATTTGTTGTAATATTTTATTTCCTTTTACCATTCCCTGAGATCAGAACTATTTTTTTTTAAATATAACTAACACTGATGCACTTATTTCATAAGGTACATGTCTTTATTCATACAAATGATATTAAAACATTTGGTGCTTGATATTATCTTTTTTCAACCTCAGTACAATTGATGTTATCTTTCTTATTATTCTTCCTTATGGATAAAACACACATTTATCAAAGAATTTAAACACATTTCCTAGTTATCCCTAGAATGCTTTATGTTTTTCTGGCCATAATAAAACACTACAATTTCATTGACAATTTTTGCAAGTGTAATTAATACGTTTGTAACTATAGGCATAATACACCAAGTTGCAATAGTTTTCAATTGTGTGTACCTTGATAATTTTAATAGATTTACCTTTCTTTCTGAGAAATAAAAGTGGTTGATATTAATAATATAACTAGGTCCTACAGGGATCTCAGTGCTAGGAATGACTATTTGAGAAGCTACAAAGAAAATATAAAATCCTTTTTATAAAGTCTATATAAACTATTCAGTTAAAACATTGATAGTTTGAATCTTTAAGACCACACACAGAAAGTTCCTGTTACAATGAGTTTAAACATATATAAATCTGAAAACAACAAGGAACTCACACCTTGTGGTATAATACACTGCTATCCTATGATGTTCATCAGTTTAAAAGTGATAAATGTGTTTCTGACTTACAATAGCTTCAAAGTACAATGCCCCACCCAGGGATCCATCCCATAAACAACCACCAAACCCAGACACTATTGCATATGCCAGCAAGATTTTGCTGACAGGACCCTTATCTCTTGTGAGGCTATGCCAATGGCAACTACAGAAGTGGATGCTCAGAGTCATCTATTGGATGGGACACAGGGCCTCCAATGAAGGAGCTAGAGAAAGTACCCAAGGAGCTAAAGGGGTCTGCAACAATAGGAGGAACAACAATATGAACTAACCAGTACCCCCCCCCCCCAGCTTTTGTCTCTAGTTGCATATGTAGCAGAGGATGACCTAGTCCGCCAAAAATGGGAGGGGAGGCCTTTGGTCTTGCGAAGATTATATGCCCCAGTACAGGGGAATGCCAGGGCCAGGTAGTAGGAGTGGGTAGGATGGGGAGGAGTGTGGAGGGAAGGTATATGGGACTTTCGGAGAGGAAACTAGGAAAGGGGATAGCATTTAAAATATAAATGGTGAAAAAATCTAATAAAAATAAATAAAGAAAAGAAAAGAAAAAATATAAATAAATTAAAAAAAAATTTAAATGGGCTACAGAGCTAAACAAAGATTTCTCAACTGAGGAATATCAAATGGCCAAGAAGCACTTAAAGAAAAGGTCAACATCCTTAGTTATCATGGAAATGCAAACCAAAAGGACCTTGAGATTCCACCTTACACCAATTATAATGGCTAAGATAAAAAACTCAGGAGACAGCAGATGATGTCAAGAATGTGGAAAAAGAGGAACACCATTGCTGATGTGGTTGCAGGCTGGTATAACCACTTTGGGAATCAATCTGACACTTCCTCAGAAAATTGGAAATAGTTCTACCAGAAGACCCAGTTATACCACTACTGGTCTTCTCTACTTATTTCCGTTGATGTCCAATGTCACTTTTCTCTAGTTTATTATCCTTGCTACCGGCATATCTTCCCCTTCCATTTTCCTGTCTGCAGTATCATTATAAAGCCATCAATGTCAACGATCTTTAGTTATAATAATTAAGTTAAGAGACATATGTGATGTCTGTTTTCTGATTCTGAATTAGTATATAATCTTTAGCCTTGTATATTGGTAATTTGTATGCTAAACCATTTTGTTGAGAGACACAGAATGATATATGTACAAAATCACAGTGTGTAGTTAATACAGTATAGTAAAATGTTAATAAATGTGAATAAACATTATTCACATTTTATATTTTGGATAAGATTTCCCTTTCAACATTTCAAATGTAAAAGGGAATGTGTATTCCATATTTACCTTGCATAGTGGGATGCAGTGAATCCTTTAAATTATGTCATAGTTTATCATTTTGTTTGCTGAAAACTGGTGATCAATCCAGCTATTAGAAATATATGAGAAATGCCAAGAAGATGAGCTCATCAGATAAACATGAGCTCTTGCATGTCTGTTTTCTCAAACCGTTTTTCTGTTCTCATACCAGTTAACTTGCCCTCTATCTTTTCCCCCTTGTGTTGTATCTATGAAGTCATGGAGTCTGTCAGTGGACATATCTGGACTTAGTCTGTCTCTGACACTCATTGATTGATCTTTGTTCAACCTTAGCTTCTACTCTGACAACCTACAATACCTTATCTTTGCCCGGGCTGGACACTCAGAACTCTCAGAAGTTAGGAGGAAGATGGATGAAATGTTTCTGTGTTTGTATAAATTCTTCTCAGACATCTCTTATACAAAACAATTTGTTGAGTCATGTCTGGAATATGGCCAGATAAAAGCTATATAGGATTTCTTCTCTGTTTTAAACCAGCACAGGTTTATAGATGCTCAAACAGTCTTACTTTCCTTATTTTCTTCACTACCACCATAATCTTATTTTAAAATATGTCCAGAGACCAAATCAGAGAACTTATGAATTACTCTATGTTATAAATGCTTTCATTGTTAGTTGATATTAAATCTACCCTATCTGTATGTCTGACTTTCCGTAAGGGTCCAACTTGTATCATTTTAGGGACGTGGATTTGAGACGAACTTTGCCATGCTTGCACTTCTTCCCCCACATATCTGGGATGTACTTTCACATCCTAGATTTGCATTGTCTTAGAGGGTAACATCTTCTCAATACACAATCACTTGAAAGAGAACCTGAACTTGCAATGCATGAATAAAATAAAAGAACCCAACGTTTAAGTTGTGCGAGTCTATATGAATATGTCAATAATTATAAGCCTCAGTTATTATGAATAATCTCATAGATGTGGGCAGAGGGAGATTTTGAAGGTAAAGCAGGAGCATACGGAAAACAGATGTGGAGCCCAGATTTCTTCTTTGTCCAGATGAAACACTGCGAATTATTAACTACAGTGACCTATCAATGAACCTTGGATGGAGATAATGAGAGTAACAATCAGTATTTATTGTGTCTTTAGTATGTGCCAAATAACTGTCCTAAAAAGACTAAATTTGCATACTTGTTCATAATAACAACCCTGGAGTGTAGGTGTGTGACAGTTCACAATGTAGGTTAAGTTAGGTGAGGCTCTATCAGTTGTGAAGGTGGCATAGCTGAACTTCAGAACTGACTGTAATATTGGACTCAAGAATTGAATTAGATCAAGTGAGGAAGTTGGGAAAGTAAAGGACAACAGAAATCTATATATGGCAGCAAACTTGCTAGCAGCTGTTCAAACTGATACCCAGCTTCAGATGACGTGTTTGCATAAAGAGTTGGAAATGCAGTTGTAGAGAACAAAGGCAATGTGATATTGGAAAAAGTGGCTTGACTGGGAAACCGATTTCAACCACTTCAAGAAACTCACCGCACCTGATGACAGGACAGAGCACTGAGCAAAATCCTTGACCAAACCATAGACAGGATGCTACAGACCTCTGACCTGAAATGACGGTAAGATGAAGAGATGGGCAATTTCAGGGAAGCTACATGTATGGAATCAGAAGGATGATGACAAAGATGGCTTATTGCATCAGAGTATAAGGAAATCCTTTGGTTGTTTGTTTGTTTTTTTCCCCAGATGAAGGAGTACAGCAGAGCATCCCCAGTTCTCCAGAGGTCCACCCCATCTCAGTTGCTTCAGTACCTTGTGACAGCTTTGCTTTCCCTCTTTCTAACAAGAGCAGTGGTAAATAAATAAATAAACAAATAAATAAATAAAAGAAGAGATGATTGCTCTTTAGAAATTACATATGCGGCATACCTGTGGTGACTGAAAAATAAGAATGTCAAGTAGGAGTTTGGGACAACATGCAAGTTTAATGCATTATGTATTGTTATAGGAATAATTAACAATAATAATTCTGAAGGGGCCAGAAAAAGGAAAAAGGGACAAGGAATATACAAAAGTAATATTTGTATATCATCATCTCCAAAATTTTAACTGCCCTCAAAACTATATTTCAAAACTTTTAAACTTTATTTTAAAAGATTTTATTTACTATGTTTATTTATGAGTGATTTCTTGCATGTATGGCTATGCAGCACATGTGTGTGTACAGTGCCCACAGAGGCCAACAGAGGGTGTCAAATACTCTGGATTTGAGTTACAGAGTGTTCCAAGCCATTATGTGGGTGCTGGGAAATAAATTCAGATCTTCTACCATAATGATAAATACTTCCAACCGCTGAACCTTCTCTTCAGACCTCAATAGTTTTAAAATGTTTTAAGTTTACTTACTAATCCAAATGATAATAGTTGTCTCTGCTCTGGATTGTTGTTTAATTAAAAATTCAGCCAATTTGAAGTTTAAATTCCCCATTAGAGCTGATTTTATTACTAGTAATAACTCTCGACCCCTTGTCAAAATGTTGTCCATGGAGCAGTTGACATAGTCTGCCTATGCCTCAATATTTTCATTTGTCAAAGAGAACAATGACACCCTAAAGAATCATTCACTTAAAACAAAGTTAGAAACTGTACTTAATAGGAGCAAATTTGTGTCTGGTACGATAGACATAGCCAACTACTTCTGTCTATAGATGTCACAGACCCTAAAGGAGAACAAACAGTCATTTTCCTAAGGCAAAATAAGTTCAGTAGTCTAAAAATATTTACCATTAGAAGTACAGATAAACATATCTCTCAGCTCTATCCAAGAACCTTTTTTTTTTTTTTGCAGGAGATGAAAACTATTAAAGAAATCCATAACTGATCAAAACGCAGAGGATAAGCCAATTTTCGGTAGCCAGCCTTGACTGATATATCTACAGCAGAACCTATTATCTATGTGTGAAAGCATGCATGGAAAGACTTTAAGAGCCAGAGTCCCAGGACATGTGTTGGATATATTGCCTTCTGGACATGACAAGGAAACCTGAAAAAAATCTTACTAATATAGTTATTTAAGTAAGACCTGCATAATGACAATACCAGTTGACATGCCAACATGGGTAGGGGAGATTTCACAAGATCCCAACCACCCTGAGGAAATCAATACTATGGAAAGGATCAGTTTTCTCCAGGGATAAAGTCCCTGTTAAGTTAAAAATCCCAAGTGGTCAGCCTTAAAAGCATATATGTGTGAAAAACACTAAATGGACTCCATAGAAATCTCATAATCAGCCACCAAATGCAGACACTATTGTATACAGCAGCAAGATTTTGCTGAAGGGACCCTGATATTGCTGTCTCCTGTGAGGCTTTGCCAGTGCCTGGCAAATATAAAAGTGAATGTTCACAGTCACCTATAGGATGGAACACAGGGCCCCCAGTATAGGAGCTAGAGAAAGTACCCAAGAGCTAAAGGGCTATGCAACCCTGTAGGTGGAACAACAATATGAACTAATCAGTACCCCTGGAGCTCTTGTCTCTAGCTGCATATGTAGCAGAAGATGGCCTACTCAGCCATCATTGGGAAGAGAGGCCCTTTGGTCTAGCAAACTTTATATGCCCCAGTACATGGGAACACCAGGGCCAAGAAGTGGGAGTGAGTAGGTAGGGGAGCAGGGCGGGGAGAGGGTCTAGGAGACTTTGGGGATAGCATTTGAAATGTAAATGAAGAAAATATCTAATAAAAATATGTGGGAAAAATATGTATGTATGTATGTATGTATGTATGTATGTATGTATGTATGTATGCATGCACACAGGTATGTGTGTGTGTGTGTGTGTAATCAGTTAGACATTTGAAGGTAAAGGGGGTCATAGGAGAAGCTGGTTTTGAAGGAAAATGGTGGAAAAGATATGAAAACAGTATTCTCGTATAAAAATGTTAAAATAAAATAAATAAATTAAAAAGAAAAGTATAGCATCTAACCACATTAGTTGGTCCTATTTTTATCTCTTCTTTCTTTCTCTCTTCTCTTTTCCAAGGTGTCTTTTATTATCAAACTGTCAGTAATAACATTTACACAAAATAATGACAATGTGTCTCATATATTTATTTACTTTCAAAAGATGGTATGTCTTCCTTAGTAGTTTAAAAGAATGATTTTTAATTATTGCAAGGTATTCATATCCCTTGGAGGTAACATTTTCTGTGACTGTATCTGTGAAAAATTTTATACTGTTTAAAGTAAAATGTTATTATAACTGCTCACAAGAAAGAATATATTAGAAAGTATTCTGAAGCATGTATTCATTTTGTTTTGGTTTTAAATATGGAATATGCAGAATACTTTGCCCAAGATCACACAACCAGTGACTGAGGAGTACTTCTAAGCTATACATAGAAATTCATAGTCTAGAGCCTGTCTTTTAAAAATGAATAAAATATGTTTGCATGCATATTTTAATCATATTCTTTTTCCTCCTTCAACTCCTCCCAGATCTTTCTCACCACCTACTGACCCAACTTCATATATCAACCACATTTCAGAATAGGCCCCATGCCCAAAGGTAGCTGTCAACACCAACAGACTCCATATGTGTGTGTGGGTGTGCGTGCGTGTGTGCACATGCGCATGTTCATGTACACACACTAGCACATTCTTTTTGTTTGTTTTGAAGCATGCATCAGTATTACATAATTGTCTCTAGTCCAGGGGTCAGGATCACCATCAGCCAGTGAGATATAATGCAGCATCCTAGGTTACAGCAGCATCTGCAGTGTTATAATCTCACATGCTGATTCATGCACACAGGAGAGTTTGTGCAGCTCTGTTAGAGAGCTGCACAGACCTCTGTGAACTTCCTTGGGAAATGTCTCTACTGTGAGATAAGAGTCTCAGCTGCAAAAGCTGTATGGCTTTTTCCAGCCTATGTCTCTTTTTCCTTGATTATCTTGTCAGGTTGATCAACCCATGATGTTCTTACATTCCTACAAATGATGACAGTTCTCCTTTTAGTTGTTCATGGGTTCCCTGCCTGGTGGTCCTGTCTCTACTCCTTAAATTAATTCACAAGAAAAGAATTATGTTGGCACATAGTATAAAGCTCAGAAAACCAAGAAGTAATAGATATGAGAGTCACTTCAGCTGACTTCACTAACGCTTTATTTCATTGCTACTTCAACAAATGTGATCTGTGCTGTGATTTACAGTTTAGAATAAAATGGTTTGCACACTGAGAAGAATATTCACATGTAAATAATTACATTTGCAGATACAAATACATTCTCATATAAATATGTTAAACTACATGTTATATGTGTGTGTGTGTGTGTGTGTGTGTGTGTATAGTATGTGTGTTTCATAGAAATTAAAAGTTTCCAAGTTGTCATATTTAGTGAGTATTGTCGCAGCTCCTAAGTTGCCATATGGTTCCCTGGTTGCTACGATTCAGTGCATTGCCCCCATATAAAGGAACATTATATGACTTTGCAAAAACTATTTTGTAAGAAGGAAAATAGGCTAAAGATCTCAAGAAAGAAGGCTGCCCCTGCCCATATGGGAACTCTGATTTTATAGTCATTGAATTATTTACATATTAGAATATTAGAGCAATATTTAGATAAATGATTCAGCTTGCATTGATGCATGCATTTAGCTATATCAATATCAATACTCTGCAAATGGTTAGTGCATGTTTGTGGATGAATATCTGCAGAGGGGATTTCAGACAAGGAAGATCACAAAGAATTGCTTGCCATCACTGAGGTGACTGCTTACAGACGTTAGTCAGGCCCTTCTATGGTCCAAGTTGGAATGATCTAATTAAGAGTAAAGCTCACATTCTGAGCTTTCTCTGAACAGAGGTTAATCTAGTGAGGCAACCTAAGTTTAAGCCTGAGCTCCCACTCTTATTAGCCTCGTGGACTAAGGTGTTTATTATTTCTAGACTTCCACTTTTTCCTATGTAAGGTGGAGATCCTAAGAGTCTATGCCTGGTTTATTAAATCTGGACCATGGGTGCAGTTTTATAGACCACAGCCAGCATATAGTATAGTCTCTTTAAGAAATTTAGAATGTTTTTGAGCATCTACATGGTGGTGGATTCTAGTACTAAAATAGAGAGAATCCTCATGGGGTTTAAACTCTAAAAGATACTTTATGGCTTATTGAGTGAAAAATTACCTGGGTTAATTAATTATCAATTGCCTCAGGAGTTGTTACCAATGTTTTGCACACTATAAAAGACTTTGGTATAATTAAATTAAATACTATCAGAAATGTTTGCTCGTATCCACACTGCCCAGGCTAGTGAGTACATTGTTGGTACAGAACATCTGAAAAGATGGGAAGAAATAATAATATTTCTATCTGAATTCTGGCATTTTATCTTTCAGAAGCTAACCCTATTTGTGAGTTAGGCACATGAACTATAATCAGATAATAAAGGGTGCTCAAAGTTTTACAAAAACACTTTTGCTATTTGAAGATGGCCTACATCCTCTTGTGACTGCATTCAGATGTGTGGGATGAGGGAAGTGGGTGAACAGAGATGCTTCTATACCCCACAGGAAGTATGTTCTTATGAAGGCTGGTGCTTTGTTGAAGTACTCAGTGTGGTGGCCAGTCTCTTTTTTTTTTCTCCTATATTTATGCTGGTTTTCTTTGAATAGACATACGAACAGGAAGACTGCCCTTCTGAACCTCCTCTCTGTCAAAGGATTTCTAGGGATTTCCAGCATGTGGAGGAAGATCAGAGTCTTTGTGGAGCTCCTGCCAAGTGGCTGAAGCCAGAGACTTCCCACACTCCCCAGGGTCTCATCAATTCTTATCAGATATGCAGGGGCAGTGGTGGCAGGCAGCACTGTAACTGCAGGAAAGAAGGGGAAGAAAGAGGAAGAAAAAAACTACTGGGAGACACAAATCTTCCTCCAGTGTCCAGGAATCAGTTTGTGCACAGGCAACTGTTAAGGCAGGCGACTCTTGGCTCAATGGTTTCCCACATACAATTATACTTACTCTATGTACATCTCATTCAAGGCAGGCAGTTGGAGCTCAGAAATTAAGGGGGATATACTAGATTCTTAAAGCTCTTGACCTTCCTTCATTGTCCTTAAAAGCTAGTCCCATTCATTCAACATTTTAGGTGCTTGTATGGCTAACAAGGTTCAGCTCCCTGGTTCAATATGCTGAAGGCTTCTTGGAGGGCTTACAAAGCATTTTGAAGAGTTAAATGTAAATGAATCAGGAACACATGGATTCAATTTCCCTGTAAATCCACATGTGCTGGGAAATGAAGGGGGGCAGTGTCTGGCCAAATGTGCTTTGATTTATCTGACCCCAAAATATACCCCTCCTTTCTGCTTTCCTCCCCTCAAAATCATTTGAAAGTTTGGTTAATGTCAAAGCATGGCTGAGTTCCTGAGACCCTTGCAATTTGGAAGGGTTTGAGTTCTTAGAAAGGGCATTCAGAGAAATCTTGCCCCACCATTAAGCCCAAAGCTTTGTCACATGGTTTTCTTCTAGTTATTAGGGTTAAATTAAGGCAAGGATATGATGATGTCGGTTCAGTGACAAAGCTAACTACCTCTGCAACCCATGGAAGCATCCATTTCCTGCAGTGAACATTTTCATGCAGATTATATACCCTACTCAATGTTTCTGCCCTCCAAAAATTAGCTTTATTTTTCTAGGAAACCACTATTTGAGTGTAGGAATAGAATTGTATAACTACCCATGCCCCATCCCCTGCTCCAAAGTTTCCAAAGTTCACTTCTCTAATAATGTATTGAATGCCCACAACTGCACCATGTACAGAGTGTTGAAGATGAGCTCACTTACAGACTCTTTAGGACTCTTGGACAGAGAGATGCCTTCATATAAGAGGATCTTGAGTGTCGATGACAGGAAAAAGTCTCAGAGGTCTCCTGTGTTTGTCAAGAAGGATTTAGACTTCATAGTTCCAGATATCATGACAGATATCTGTGAACATTATAAAAATGAATAAAATTTGAAATTTATGACAGATTAGAGAAAAACTACTGTTTTAGATTTTCAAGTCTCTTCATAGACAGTGGTCAGTGGTCAGCCTCTTGTTTGTTGGGAACAAAGCACTGTCTGCAGCATGTATGTGGGAGAAAGAAAAAGCTGGATCAAGTGTCTTGGGTTTGAACTTCTTATCAGCACAAACTGGTCTTACCCCTACTTCCTGCTCCTCCACAGCCTTTAGTGAAGTCTACCAAGCACAACTACTGTGGACTTCCTTTTCTGTTATGCTTCAGCCTCCCTACCTGCCTCGAAGTTCCCTTGTTGAGTTTCTTTCACAGGTTGTGATTTTGTTGCACACCTTTGTACACGGTGACCACCAGAGGGAGCCCCTGGACTGAGGGTGAGAGCAGTAAGCAGGCATGTGCTGAACCTGGCTAATTCTTCCAGGGAATCATGAACTAGGCTTTTAGATGAGTTTCAGGCGAACTTGTCTCTTTCTTTTTCTCCTACATGTGTGCATACCTGTGTGCATGCATGCATGCATTTGTGTCTGTTAATGTGCATCTTTGTATGTTTATTTGTGTCTGTGCTTGTGTGTTTGTTTGTACGCATGTGTGTGGGGTGGTGTGTTTGCATGCGTGTGTGTATGTGTGTGTGGGGGATAGTCAAAAGGCTTCTATGATGAGTTATTTTAGTGTTAAGTCCAAACGTTGATGCTAGAAGCCCTTCAGGGGTTTACAGGTCTTGAAAGCCACTAACCATAGTAATCAATAAATGTCTTCATAAAGTATAATTTAAAGATAGTACTACAGCCAGGAAATCCAGCATCATGTTCCTTTATAGAAAGTAGGTTTACATCCAATTCCACGATGGTATATTCACAAAGTGACCACTCTAACACACTATCTTCAAGACACTTCGGAGAAGCAGTGAGTGACAGAGCAGATTCCATTTGTGCTGTCATTGAAGAACACGTTGTCCTACGAGGTTAGAAATCACAAATCAAATAAGTTCCACATCCATGGATATACCATCAGCGTCAATGATGAGTTCCCAATGGATCACAGTCATTCCTGAAGATTAAGTAAATTCAAGAAAAGTTTTTTTTCTTCATACTTTTAAGAGAAAGGAAGAGGGAGAAAGAACATGAAGATCAGTGGGTTGGGAGGAGATAGGGATGTGTGTAGGAGGAGAGGATCCAGAAGGAATTGGGGTAGTGAAAATAATATGATCAAACATACGACAATATTTTAATAGAAGTTAGATATTAAGTGGTATGGGTGCATACTTGTCATATCTATCTTTCTTTTTTTAAATACCTTTTCTGTGGATGATTATACAGAAGGCTTAAGTTTTTCCACAAAGAATTGCAAAATAAGACTTCCCCTCCACAAAGATTCATGAAGAAATAATGAAGAGAAGATAACTAAAACCAAGTGAAATAAATTCAAAGAACAGGTGTAAGGTTATTTCATTCCTCAAGCGATGTACCATGAATTCTTTGATATTTTGCTCAAGGTGGGTTGTAAGTTTTGTTCTGGTTTTCCCAACAGCAGAGCATAATGAGTAAAATATGATTTAGTGTGTGATTTATAGGCAGGCCTAGCCACATAATTTTCTGGCCTCGGTGCAAAATGAAAATGTGGGGTCCCTTATTCAAAAAGCTGGAAAAATGCCACTCCATGTAATAAAACATGAAACTTTTCCCTTTCTTCCACGCTCTCACTCTGAACCTGTCATGGTGCTTTTTATTTGTTATTTAATAGTACACTCCCTGGGGCAGGGGATGCTGGCTGGACAAACGCAGACTCTCAGGAACTGTTAGCCTCAGCCCTGACTGGTTGACTGGCTCTGCTGTTGCTGTGTTTTTCAGACATGCACATTATGTTTGCCATGGGGACAGGAAGTAGGTCGATTCCTCCCATGCCCTCTGCTACAACCTTCAAAGAACTGAAAATCCTGGGTTGGAACGAAGCAGGAGGTTTGCCTTCCAGACCCCACAAATGCTGCCAGCCAACACAGAGGCCACCACTGCTGTGTTTCACCACAGGGTTCATAACTGCCAGACCTGGATCCTCCCTGAGTGTGCAAACCCTCCCTGGGTGTGGAGAGAACATTGGCTTGGAAAGCAGAGGACAGGCAGTGCTTGGGTGCAAAGGACCAAGAGTCATCATCGATGTCTGGGTGGAGTGGTAAAAAAAAAGTTTGGCTATGGACAGAACAACCTAACACAAAATGAACTGAAGCCAGGAAATTATTCCTGGGGGTGGGGGCAGGGGGTGTAGATGTGGGCTGGATGTCTAAATGATCAGGAATGTGTCACTGTTTTTTACTTAAAAGTACAAATTTTAGCAGTATATGGTAATATATATATATATATATATATATATATATATATATATATATATATATATATATATGTGTGTGTGTGTGTGTGTGTGTGTGTGTGTGTGTGTGTGTGTGTGTGTGTGTGTGTGTATGTATATATATATATTTTTTTTTTCGAACACTTGGAAGGCAGAACAAAGAGGAATGCACCAAATGTGAGACTATCTTGATATACAAATATATAGGATCTATATGGCAAGTTCCAGACCGACCAGGATGATATAGCAAGACCACACTTCAAAAACAAGCAAAAGAAGACTTAATAATATAAATGTAAAGATTCATTTTTGTCATAATATCAAAACAGTTGAGTGGTGAGCATTAAATCGCAAACCTGAGTTCTTTCTGAGGGAGAAATCTTGTAGAATTGCACAGGGCACATGCTCAGGAAACCAGTTCTGCCTACAGGCTCTGCAAGTTCAAAACATAATAGATACACAGATCGCTAAAGAGACATCCATTTGGCCTTAACAATGAGAACGGAAATGTCAGATACGTTTCTTCTAGGTATCTATTTCAGGAAGATGCTATGAGTGCTGCATGTTGGGAAATAGTATTCCCCATGCCTCCTTAATTCTTAAATTCATATATTATAAAAGAAGTATGGCTCCATGTAATGTTTGGATGTAGGGTTCTTCGGATGTGGGTAGGAGGCAGGAGAGCTTTTCTCAATGTGTTTCTGACTTTATAACAGATACTTCCAAGTGCTGCTATGAATAACAAGGGAAAGGGAATTGATGTAGATAGAACTTAGTTTGCTATTCAGAAGTCAGGGAGTGTATTCTGGATGACCAAAAACCTTATATAATGAGTTTCCTTGAATTTAGAGGAGAAGAAATGAAGATGGGGACATGTTGATTATTATAGTCATAGAGGTCTATATGTACAAATGCATGTAAATGCAACCCACTATTTCCATTCTATTGTTTGTGTGCATATGGTTTTAAGGCTGCCCTCACTGTATTGGTTAACCAATGAAGAGGCTCATCCCTGGTTGTATCTTGATTTAAGCTTGAGACCTGTCTTATCTCTTAGCCTCAACTGAATTGTGTCAGCTAATTGCTCTGATGTTTCTATTGGTCATAGCTATCCCATCTGTGTATGATATATCTTCTTTATAACTCTGCAAAATCTTTAGTAGCCTACTCTGCTTTATGTGACATGCTAGACTAGTGTCAGATTATCAAGCATTGTTGGGGGAAGGGCAGTAACTTACAGTTGATAGTTAAAACAAAACAAAACAAAATCTTGAACCTTGATATTTCCTTGGTGGTGTAGCCTTTCCTCTTATTTTCACATAGGAAAGAGGAGTGCAGAATCTGACATGTATCTGAGGTATTTCTACAGCAGGAGAATTTGGCTCATAGGTGCGAACTTACTCTTCTGCCCCTTAACAACAGTGTATCATAACGGCAGCACTCAGGGTAAGAGAGAGAGTTTTATTCATGAGTTGGTCAGGCTTGAGTACAGCACAATAGGAGAGCACTTCCCTAGAATGTGTATGGGCTTGGGTTCTAGTCCCAAGCTATTCAGAACTCTCTTCCCTTTCCCCTTCCCCTTCCCCTTCCCCTTCCCCTTCCCCTTCCCCTTCCCCCTCTTCCTCTTCCTCCTCTCCCAATATGCAAAGAAAGACCAGGTTATCTCTGATAAAGGAGCATACACCTTTTTGTCTGTGTTGCCCTCCATTAAAAACACTAGATCACTGGGTGCAGCAAATCAATATCTTTCTTTATTTTATTTATTTACATTTCAAGTGTTGTATTGATATCTATTAATCCTAGATTTGATCTGTGCACTTCGTAAACCAAATAGGCAGATAATGAAGGAATAAAAATGGTAATCTTTATTCATTTTAACATTTTAGTAAATAACGCTTGGAATCATTCCATATCAGTTAGAATGAGACCATAATTCACAATTATTTTTAGTTGAAAGTGTTATTCCTGAGAACAGTTGAGTGGGAAGTTATTGATGATCAACACAATTTGTTGAAATATTATCACTTCAAGGAAATGCACAGGGATGCTTCCCTTTAAGTATCACCTTTCAGTAGGAGAACTGTGCATGGGAAAGATTTCATTGAAGACTTCCACTCCAGTGCACTTCTGAAGTTTGCTTCAGTCCTTAGAATCAGTACATGTTACCTTACCTCTTGTTCCCCTTGCACTGACTGGGGATCTACTACTTTCACTCTCTGCTAACTCTATTCACCCAACTTTTTTTTTTCTTTTTTTAGATATTTTTAGATATTTTCTTTATTTACATTTCAAATGCTATCCCAAAAGTCCCCTATACCCTCCCCTTGTCCTGCTCCCCTACCCACTCACTCCCACTTCTTGGCCCTGGCATTCCCCTGTACTGGGGCATATAAAGTTTGCAAGACCAAGGGGCCTCTCTTCCCAATGATGGCTGAATAGGCCATCTTCTGCTACATATGCAGCTAGAGACACGAGCTCTGGGAGTACTGGTTAGTTCATATTGTTGTTCTACCTATAGGGTTGCAGACCCCTTCAGCTCCTTGATTACAGCTTGTCACCTAACAGACTCATCCTTCCAAGGTCCTTTGTGATCTACATCCTGCTTGTTATGCACATTTTCAATCTGTCACTGCTCCAAGCCCATCTAGAATATTGCTCAGAGCCTTTTTTCCTGCCTGGTTCTTCTGATCTCTTCTTCTCCACTTGGGAAGACCTCATGGCACCCCTTCTCAGCTTCTTTGTTCCTAATGACACTTTCTGTAAATTTTCACTTACTACAAAACAAACAAACAACCTTGGTTTCTCTTCCCAATATTGTTTCATCAATATGTGCTTGATCAAAATTCTTCTGCTAGATTCTTTGTATCCTGATATTTTCATGTATGTTATATTTTATCTTAATAAATCAGTCAGTTTTTTGGAAGACATATGCCTTTTTTCGGGTACAAAGTGATTGGATAGATGAGTTCCTCTGTCCTGCCATTTGCTTACTAAAGCCTAGGTATAAAAGATATTCAGAAAATATTGAATTCAGCAGTACACAGGTATAATAAATAACCTGCCATAATATTTTTGTATTTGTCTGGTTATTGATTTATTACATGTTATTGACAAACAACAAACTTAAAGAACAGTGAGGATCAAGTTTATTATACCCAAGTGCCTCTCTTTCTTATATATACAAAGTGATTTTAAGAATGATTAGTGGATTTTTAAAACTACATCAACACCATAATCCTCTTTCAAAAAACAATGTCAGAGGTCACCTTACAATTGAATGTTGTAGCAGGATTAAGATGCTGCAACGGGGGACTGTGCTTGAGTCAACTGGATCAAGGCATCAGTGTCCTTGTTAAATATGTTTTCTGAACCATGAGCAAAGAGGGAGGGGGGATGGAAGATTTGAGGCAATGAGCATCAGATGGAGAACTTAAGGGGTAACTTTTCTCCATTGAACTGAATTGTGTAACTTACATAAGAGAAACCAACTGTTTACTCATATGCTGACTACTTAGATGATATTTTCATTTATGTTTTGTATTTTCCAGGATTTGATTTCTTACATTTTTCAAAATATTTTATTAGTGATAAACAAGTTCTGTTGGCCTCTAAATCTTATGACAATTGCTTTTGTTGCAAAGGCATATTTTTTTTTGAGACTCCTTAAATACTGTTAGTTTCTGCACAGATAAGAATTACTCCTCAAATTGTAGTAAAGAGAACTTTACATTTTCATGAAGACTAAAAGACAATATATGTGTATGGACTTTCTGTAGAATTAGCCATTTCCCTCCATTAAAAATGTGTTTCACTGACAGTCTACAAATTTCCTTGTCATTTATAAACATAAATCTCCCTTAAGGGCCATTAGAATTATTTTGCTAATTTATTAGCTAGGCACAGTGGATTGGGAAGAAAGCCATGGACTTTGTGTAAATGACAGCCTATGTTTTTCTTCACTCAAAGAAGAGAGGGGAGCTATGGGTAGATGTGCTTTGTTCAGCATATTCTACTGATAATCAGAGCTCAAGCAGTAAACTACAGACACATAGAGAGGCTGCCTTTTGAGTCACTTTTTTTTGTATTTCAACTCAGCTACTCCACTTTTAGGATTGCTTGAACTCTTCTGTACCATTAGACAGAGTGTCCATATTCTTAATTTCCTTAGAATCACTGGGTGTTCATAAATGACCAGGAGAGTAAATTAATATGGCAAAGGATCTTCTTGAATACTGGAGAGAGAATTAATATTTTCTAGGTATTTCCTACATATAAGGCTCTGTGTTTGAAGCTATATTCTATACTCAAAAATTATATGTATTGATGTTTTAAGATATATTTAATATGCTAAAATGTATCTATAAAACATCACTATGAAAATACAAATTTCTAAGAGTACTTAAAAATTAAAATCCTGAAAGTAGAGATTAAATATCTTTCTCTGGATCTACATAATAATAATTAGAGATAGGTTTCAAGTTATTTCTGATGTCAGAAACATTCTGTCATATTTTGTACTACTACCAAAAAGTGGGGATCCTTCTGACAAAATAGCTGTCAGGGTCACTATTGCCAAAAATTGTGAAGAAAGGGTGAAGAAGAGGAAGAAGAAAGATATAGATACCAGAATTTTACACTATGGAAAGTTTTCTGAATCCAAACACCAAGGGGATTACCAAAGCTGAAATTTTTGAAATGTCCTCTTTGAGATCATCCAGTACAAAAGTGCTTCTTCCATTTACAATGGAATAGTGAGTTAATATGATCAATGAATATTTGAGGTCTAGTTTTCCCTTACTATGCTTTTTAAAGCACAATAGTATTCTCTGGTCCTATAAGTCTACATCCATATAATTAAGTGAACCCAGGCCTGTGATGCTTGTAATTTCTAATGTTTTTGATGGTTTTTCCTCATTTTATAGTTTTCACTTTCTAAAAAGTAACATTACATTTATTTATGTAGTGTGAGTGTGTGGGGGGGGGAGTAAAGCTGCAGCACTTTCATGAGGATGTACTAAGAAGCTGTAGTCTAGAGAATTCCTCACAATGTATCATGCTATTGCTCACTTGTTGGAGATAAATTTTTGTTTCTCTCTCTTTTCTTCATTGTTAGTGTATCCTGTCATTATGCCTTCCTGGAGCAGTTAGCCAGGAATCTGTATCCCACAAGGAACTTGAGTTTCCCATTGTCTAATAGCTCTCCTAGAAAAATGTATCCCAACAAATTACTTGTAAAAATTAATCAAATAAAAATCTCATCAGCTGGACAATTACAGCTAAATAGAGAATTCAAAAATAGCTTTGTTGGCAAGGAACTCATTATTGCAAAGAGTTCACAAATACTCATATAAAAAACAGTAGCAGAAGAATACATTTCATGGCTCTCAAAGAAAGTAGAAATAAAATGAAAAGCTTATAAAATCCTACATTATGGAACAGTTGAGAGACTGAGACTTGAGTCATGACTTCTTGGAAGGTTAGGGCCTTTTGTAAAGTCTGGGAGATTATGGAAGGGTATAAGTATGAAGATATGTATTTTTGTAACTGTATTTAGCCTCTCCCATGAGCAATTTTGGCCAGTGAATCCTGCCCTTAAGACTGAGGACTTTGAATTGGGCATTGCTTGGATATAGTCACGGGGCAAGAGAGTTGAGAAAATCAGAGAAACAGTGGCACACAGGGAGATCACTAAGATTGTAAGAATATTTCAGGCCCTTTTCCTAGGAAGAAATAACAGTGATCACACGAATTTAGTAGTCCTTTGTTTTTATAGTCCTTTGTGTTTAGTAGTCTTTATCTGCCTTTCCAGATGGGGCATGTAGACAAAGGTATTGAGAAGTCTTTGTTCATTCCAGCAAATTGGATATTTCCTAGGTTCAAGTTAAAATACAGAAAGCAGTGGGGAGACTCAGAAAGCAAGAACTAAGTGACCCACAACAATGAAGTTTTAGAAGTATCTTAAAAATAAATCATGCTAATTTAATAGAACAATATTATGCTTTTGGAGTTAAGAGCTAAAACATATGGCAATGAGAAACTTGTTGCCAAAGGAAAACTAGAAAAAGCCTGTCCATTCACTAAATTATCACTAGAGGGGGTGGTTGCATGCAGATAAGGTTCAGGTCCTGGGCCTTTATCACACCCTTTTGCAGTGAAAACTTCCCACCTCCATTAGCAGTAACAGTTTCTTGTTGTTGTTGTTGTTGTTGCTATGGGAATCGCCTACCAAGGAGTAAATATGTCTACAATAGTCGTAGACACTTTTATTTCTCATCCCTTTTTAGTGCGTGGCAGCCTCGGAGCAGTCCATCTGCAGCTTGATGCTGCTCACTGGCCTGTTAAGTCTGGGGAGCACAAGTCATCTATTATTGCTAAATGGTAACACTACACACAGCTCTGTTCACACACTGTGGTGCATTGTAAGTTCTCTGCTCTATGGAGAGAGAGAAAGATGGAAAAAAGAAACTGGTTTGCCTCTCCCCCTCCCCCTAGCTCAGTCGCCTCTCTAACAACAGCTGAATCATTAAATGTGGATAACTCATGAATCTTTCTTTATCAGTCTAGTAGACACTCATGCTTAAGTGTTGAGAATACCAATTTAATTGGGTGTAAATGGCACTGACAAAAAGAATCCTTAGATTTACTGTTTGGGGCTCAAAGGTAACTGTGTGAGTTACCTGCCGCATGATTAAATTAATTGGGCTTTCTAAAAGGTATAATTTTAAATGAAAGCTATGATTGAACTTCAGGGTCAGTGGCATAAATTAAAATGTACCCAGACTATTTAGTTTGTCTAATAGAGAACTCTAAGTTAAGACTCTTCCTATCCAGGGAAGTTAATTGAGCAGAGAATAGGGCGATTATTACTAGTTGCAAGTAATTTCATCTCCTTTCTTACTACTGTAGTTGAGTATGTAATTTACTACGCAGTTTAACAGCTACTGGGCTGTGGTTAGTTGCTCAGTGGTAAGGCACTTGATTAACTTGTGGAGCGCTTTCTAGCACTGAAGCAAAGAAAGAACTACCTACAGGAAAAATGGCAGAGACCACCTCTGTATTGAGATGTCGACAGTCAAGGGAACATTGACTCCTTGAAACCTGGTCCTAGTTCAGTGGGAAACTAAAAAAGTGGCAACAACAGCAGAGATGCCTAAGTCAACCAGCTCTCTGCCCTATCAGCCTCTTCTCATACTCAATGAAGGAGGGATACTCTTTCCCACAGAACTGGTAGGGGAAGGACCAAGATTTGAGACGTGATTCTTTGAGGTCAGAACCCAAGTCAGTTGACTCATCATATATCTTTGAATGTATTCACATAATAGGCATTCAATATATGTTTGTTCTGAAAATGAGAATATAAATGAATGGATGGCAGAATAATGTCCTGGGAGATAAAATCTGAGGACTCTTAGTCGATATGTTCGAAGGGAAAGATGCTGAACACTTACTGAATCTTAGAGCAGCGTATCTGGATGAAAAAATAACACGCATCCTTCAACTTAAGCTTCCAGGCTTTATCTTTGGTTGAACTACATTTTGATTTACCACTCTAGACATCAGTATATTTAAATAATAATGTAAATGAATACTCATCTGTAGGGCAGTAAGAAAATAATGTGTAAATCATTCGGAAGTAAAGAAATGAAATAACTGGCTATGGAACGTCTCTGGGAATTAACATCTTTGTGGAGAATCATTAGCCTTTCCTTGAAACATACATTTGGGTTCCTGGCATCTAGGAACTTTTGTAACTTCTGTCTGGTGTTATCCAGAGGACATTTCCTTGGGAATTTCAAAGACACAAAACTCCAAATGGTGTAGGGGTGCTTGAATTCTGAGGCTTCCCAACTCAAGCATCAGCAGTTCTGCTAAGATGATGTTGGTCAGTCTTGGTTTCTTGTCACTGGGGCCTCAGGGTGTCTACTTAACTGGAAACACATTCTGCAGTTACAGCCAAGAGGGGCGACCTTTCCCCAAATGGTTCTTGTTTTGTGATTCAGCATGTGAGTCATTTGGTTAATAACAATTTCCTGTCTATCCCAGACACCCCTTGGGAAAATTGGATCTTCTGATTTGGAGAGAAATCCTTGGCCTAGTTTTTAAGGGCATTGTGAGATTGTCAGTGAAATGAAGGCTCTAGGGACTTTCTGTATTTTACTGAGCTGCACAGGAGTAGGGGAATTACATTAAGACAGCAGACTGTAACACCACATTACCTGCTAGTTATCACTATAACAGATAATTTGAAAGTATGGGCAGAGTGCCATGGTACTCCACTATTGAATGGTTACAAAGGTTACAATTGAATTTTCATTGTGATACTGTCAAGACCTCACTCTTTGCTGTTTCTCACCTTTTTATTTTTATTTTTTAATGTCTGTTATTCTTGGCCCTTCCTCCTACCAGGGCATGACATAAGCTGGAAGGTGGTTTTTTGTTTGTTTGTTTGTTTTGTTTGTTTGTTTGCTTGTTTGTTTTATTTGTTTTGTTTTTGCCAAGTGCCTATTCTTAATCTTTTGACACGCTAACTACCAGAACTTTAAAAATAAAGTTTTGTTCAATATAAACTAGTGAGTCTCAGGTAGATTGAGACAATGACTCAGAAATAAAATCTACCAATTCATTCTTGCTACATATGATAAACCTTGATTGACTCTCAGCATTTACCCTATGTCTATTCTTGTGTATTAAACACATGGTTGAGGTAGAATGGATTTGCTAACAATTCTGGGTTGAGAATTAGAGCATTAGCTAATTCTCATCTACATACATCCTCAGGTTAGGGCTGAGCATTCCAATTAGACTTAAGCTGGTATGTATAAAATACTTTCTTGGTGATGCCTACCTAGGTCGATCTTATCAGAATAAAGGTAGGAATACTGTTAGTTCAGTTAGGAGAAAATGGGATTTTTTTTTTCTGCATACAGAGTGGACAATTCTTATAGCTCAGTAAATTATAAAAAATAATAAGATAAAAAGTAATAAGAAATGGAACTTATCATTCAATAGTGTATTTAAAAAAAAATACTTCCAAGCTGTCTTATACATACGCATAAATACGAAGCATAGTAGAATATAACAAAATATCGACACATATGGCAAGTACATTTATGTCATAATAAATGATTAGCGTAAATACACATATACAAAATAGATTGGAAAGATGGAAGGAGCAAGTCTAAATGTATCTTCATGGTGCAGTCAGGAGCACTCCATGCACTGGCATTGACAGTCGAAGAAATTATCAAAGTCTTAAAGTGAAGGAAAACAAGACTGGGAAAGTGGCCAGGCATAAGATGCAAACAATTTTTCATTTAAGAGAGGAAATACATTTTTCTCGTTGGGGTAGAGGTCTCTTAAGGATTTTGGATCAGTGTGTTCAATTTGAAATCATGTATATTAAAATTTCTTGGCCTTCTGGAGGAAAGGTTAAAAGCAGTGTGGTCAAGAGCCTGAGCAGTACAATTTCTGGACCTTGTATCATGTTCTATGTCTTTCTGGTGCCTCAGTTTCTCAGTCTCTCCTTTTTGAAAAGAAGAATACAATGAGACTACTATATATATATATATATATATATATATATATATATATATATATATATATAAAATATGGACTTCACTGTAGTCTCATTTTATATGTATATAACAGTAGGTATTGTATAGATGTGCAATATTTAAATTTTCCTTTTCCTTGCTAATTTAAAATTTTCTCCCTCTCCCCTCCGCCTCTTTCTAGACAGAGTTTCTCTATGTAGCCCTGGCTGTCCCAGAACTCACTTTGAAGATCATGCTGGCCTCGAACTTACTGATCTCCCTACCTCTGCTTCCTGCTCTGATATCCATGCCTCTGATGGGATTAAAGGCATGATTCACCACTGCCTGGCTGCTGATTTCAATTTATAATAGTCCTGTGAATGCATTGCCTCAGGCTTGCTGAACAATTTATAGCTGCTTTTAAAAATGGTGAACCAGGTGCTTTGGTAGACAATGTGAGATCTCAGTCTTAAAGCTTAGTTCTAAGCATCAGCCATTATTATGCTTGTACTTTAGCGAAATCTGTCCAGGCTGTTGAAAGAAGCTAATTTAGTTTTTTGAAGCTATGTAAAAACACACAAAGAAATAAAAACAATGGATACCTACAAACGTTGCCTGCTGCTAAATAACCATGGAGTTTCTAAGGAATAATTCCAATAGGTTCATTCCACTATAAGTGGGTTAGTCGGGATTACATAGATTATCAGATTATACATCGTCCCACAGGGCAGCAAATGATAATTCTAGTGCTTTTCAGTTTGCTTTGCCATTACACCTGCACACTTGGTACATCATCTTACCTGCTAGAAACATGTGTGGATGCATAAACTGCTATACACATAGATCAAATAACAGAGAGGCTTCACTCAGCAACTGATAGGAGCACACGCAGAGACCCAGAGCCAAACATGAGGAGAAGCCAGGGAAACCTGAGAAAGACGGGGAGGAAGGATTGTAGGGGCCAGAGGACTCATTTGAAGACACCAGGAGAACACATCCCAAAGACTAAACTAAGCAGGGCTCATAGGGGCTCACAGAGACTGACGTGAAAATCACAGAGCCTGCATGGGTCTGCACTAGGTCCTCCGTATGTATGTCATGGTTGTGTAGCTTGCTGCTCTTGTGGAGCTCCTCACAGCTGGAATGGGATTGTTGCTGACTGTTTTGCCTGCTCTTGAGACTCTATTACTCCTACTAGATTGCCTGGTTCAGCCTTGATCTGAGGTGAGGGTTTGTGCCGAATCTTATTGTAACTTGTTGCACCATGTTTGGTTGATATTTGTGGGAAGTCTGCTCTTTTCTGAATGGAAATGGAGGAGGAATAGATCTGGGGGGAAAAGGGAAGTGGGGAGAGCTCTGGGCGAAGTGGAGGGAGCGGGGCAACTATGGTCAGGATGCAATGTATGTCAGAAAAAAAATAGATAAATCAATCATAAGCTAATGATAAAAGTATCTAAGTAAAGTGTTTTCTTAATATATGAATGATACTTAATACATGACTGATATACTTAATATATGACTGATATTTAATATGTGACTGATACATGACTCCTAAGAGGAAGTTGTCTTTGTTTTAACATTATTTATAATTTTCTTACACTTTATAATTTGTGCTTTATCTTATGATACTTTTTTACTGCTATCGAATTTCAATTAATTGTAAACTCCTTAGTATTAGACAGTGCATCTAATACTCTTTTTTTAAAAAATATCTTTACAGATAAACAGAAAATACCAGCTGGATGTGAATTCATCTGTGAATCCTGCATTTAGTTTTAAGATGATTTTCTTCCTCACATATAATATATGTACCAAGCATATTTCTTTTTATTTGAGAGACTGCAACTGCTCTCATTTATGTGGCTCTAAGGAGTCAGCGTGCTTCACTGCCTAGACTGGCAAGGACAAGCTACAAGGCTGCACGTTGTGTATATATACAAATCCGGGAGCTCATCACACAGGCACTTGTTCTGTCATCTTACCTGGGCTGCTTCCCCAGAACCAGAAAGTACTAGAGGTAGGAGAGTCCCAAAAATTCCTCAGCAGGGATTTCATCTTATATTTGGTTCCTGGAAAAGTACTATACTGTTGATGTCACATAGACCATTGTGCTAGCTTCCATTTGCATCAGAAGAACTTTTTTTAATGGAGTGCCAGCTAGTACAAAGTATATGGCAAGGTCAGGAAGAGATGTTGGGTAGTCAAAGTGGAAAATATACCAAATTGTTCAAAACTCAGTAATGACCTTGCCATTCCACCACCTTGATGGATGCATGGAACAAAGGACATTTTCTTAGAGATACAACAAATAAGGAGGGTTTTGTACTGTGTCCTAGAAGAATATTGTAATTTGTTGATGTTTCTCATGACTGGCAAAATTGCCCTGCAGTTATTTACTGTATATTTCCACTAAACTCTATATCCCTGGGTTAAATAATTTACAGAGGCTATGAGGAATTCCCAATAACAACCATAACTATGAATAGTAAGGGTCAATATATCTCTGACATGTGAAAGGAGAGAGGGGCTCACCATCTTTAATGAGGAGGTTGGAAGCCATGGTTAGAGCAATAATGGCAGATGAATGGCCAAGTTAAAAGCATATTCACAGCTTAGAATCCCACTACAAATGTAAATTGAAATGATCACACTCAGAGCTAAATTAGATATCCTTGAAGTGTAACAGAGCCATCTATGGTTTATCAAGCCTTCTCGTTATATCTGAGGTACACAAAAATCTAAGAACTGCTGCATGGAAGTATCTATGACAAGCACCTAATTAGTTAATGTCAACAAAAACACTGCATACATAATTTTTGCTTATTTAGACCTTTCTAATACTATGTTGATTCTGCATCTGATTACTGGTGTTATTTCACATGTTAGAGAATCAGACATAATTAACAGAGCAATTGCCCAAATCCCCAATATGAGGGGATATGGGACTCTATATCCTGAAAAGGCAGCCTGGCAATGGAAAGACCTGAGATGAGTAAGTCTGGAGAACGACTGGGTATCTCCCATGTCGACTCTTTTGTATCAGATTGTGAAAGCTCAACACTGCACAGAAATCTGAGTCACATCAGGAAGAGTTTAGATAGGGCCCGAGTCTCCGCTGGTTTGCCTTTGAGGGGAAAACAAATACCGTCTTCCTGTACTCCCAGAGAAATTTGTACAAGCATTGATTGCCCTTGATGATAACCCCAATAGCCAAAGGATAAATACTGACAACTGGCGAATGATATGGTTTGTACAAAGTGTGGATTTGCTATACAGCATGAAAATCAGAACATATTTTTTTTTTTTAATGAAGAAAAGAGGAAGTTAAGATGAACATTCTTGTTTGGTGAGTCCTTTCTGAGTTCAGTTACATAGTTCATCACAAAGCTGGTATCCTTGACTCTAAATGTTGAAATTATTTAATTCTGACCCCGGGTTTCTACCCGCCCCCACACCTCTGGTTTGATCATTCAGTTCCCAGATAAAAGACACACACAAATTTTATATTTACAATAATCCTTAACACTAGAGCCTGGCAGATATCGATAGTCTATACTATTAGAATCTATTTTCCACTTGATAACCCCAAGTTATTACTGTTTCATCTAGGCTGCTCTTAACCCCAATTGGCCAGCTCTCAGGACCATATTCTCTTAAACTTAACCTAAGCCATGACTGATTCTCCTCCATTGCCTTCTTCTCTTTCATCATCAGCATCAGCCTACACTAAATACATATCAGAATATTCAAGTTTTAGAAAGGTAAGACTCCACAGTACATTAATACCTTTGTACCTCCACAGTACATTCATAACATTGTTACCTGTCTCTAAGAGCCACCAGAATCCATAAATGTAGGTTCTGACTGATCTATCTGCCCCATCTTGTTCACTCCTCACTTTTCGGTATCCTTGCCTATCCTGCTCACCTTCTCTAAAATGACTAGTGTCTCATTATCAGCTCAGGATGTAATGCTTTTCTTCTTTACAAATAGCAATTAGACTTCATTTCTTCTTCCAGCTATAGTCCAATTATTGGCTGGATCCTTGCAGCATCGAAAAAACAGTTTTTACCATGAAAATGGAAGATATAAACAATTAGGAATACTTCACTAAATGCACTATTTTCCCAATGAATTTCCCTGTGATATTTATTTTTAATGTCATTTTAAGACTTCATAACTCTAGCAAAATACTCTTTAATTTACTAACAGGTTTTATCTTGGAAAAAAACGTGTATTATTTTTTAACAAAACCATGTTTTATTGTGGGTCTTCACATCTTTTTACAGTAGTTTAGAAGCTGGGGTTTCCAACTGGCTGGGGAAGACAAAGCCATTCTTAATGCTTTGGGGAGTTTTCTATGATTTTCGACATTTAAAGGTGTTCAGTTTATCTTATAGAAATCCTTTCGAAATATGAGATTGCATATTGTAGCAAGGATGAGCATTATTTTCTGTGCATGACCCAGTTCTTGCTAAATGCAATAATACATCTCTTCTTTTCATACAAGCTTCCTGGCAAAATTCTTGTTGGCATTTTGGCAAACCAAGGAAGAATTTCAGAGAAAAGATACAGTCATTATATCACCCTGGCACTAAACTCCTTGTTGGCACCACCTGGGTGTGTGATCATAGTACATGCCTTACATATTTTAACAAGAGCTGATTAGGATAGGTATTAGAATTGAGAAGCCGTTAAGCAGAAATTGCCCTACCTACCAGCCTAAGTTTCTGGTTTAATTGTTTGATTTAGGGCCTAAGCACTAACAGATTTAAAATTTCCTCATGGAATTCCACTCTACTACCAAGTTCAAGAACAGCACTGCTGAGCTCTGAGATCACTGAATGCCTATATGAGATCAGAGTGGACTGAAAATCTAAGGTACCTACTCAGAATTTGTTTCCTGGTGCTTTCTGAACTGAAGAGCTCCATTGAAACCATACTTTTAGCCTGTCTACAAGGACTAGGAAGAGAGTGAAGCCCATTCTTTGGGAGGGAGAGATTTAGGTAAGGGAGCTGGGGGCCTGGAGGTGAGGGGATTAAATGTGCTGGGAGAAGCCACACTCACTGAACTGAGTGAGACTGAGTGAGTCCAGGTTTAAGACCTAACACTAAGGAGTGCGTTTTTCAAAGGCTTTGATGGAGGACCTGTTTCCTTGCCATCCCCCTCCCCCCCTCCCCCCGAGAATAGAAAAACCATCAAGGTGTCTTAGTTTCTTTCTTGTTCTCAAAGTCTACCATTGCTGACATGGATTCTATCATTCTTTTATTTAGTTCTATGACTCTCAAGTTTGACATCTTAGTATTTGTAACAAAATCACTTCTATGACATGGAAGGTGATGGATCCATAGGTCTCCAAGATTAGAACACAGATATCTTGAAGAGAGACAGGGTATTCTTCTATCCATCAGTTTGGGTGACGTGCCTTTAGAAACACTGTACTCAACTTTTACTCCTTTAATCAAAACATATCAGGACAATAAAATAGATGCAAGCCAATCATCAGAGTTATTAAAACTATTTACAGACTAAATTATATTAGCATCATTATTGAATTTCCATCCAATCAGAGCATCCTTGTCCAATCTTAGTTTTTCTCCGAGATTTTTGCAAGAAATGTTGTCTAAACCCCAATTCTTGAGCATTATTTACCTAGATCATTAATATTTAACAAGTTCAAGTTGACCTCTGCCATGGTGTTCATTGACTTTAGATTTTATTCTGGGTAACTTGTATTGCCGGAGAAATGACATACTCTGAGAACCCCCAGTTTCTAGGTGCTGTTTAGAATTAATAACATTCAAATTTCTGGAAGAAACTTCAATTATCCAAAGGTCTATGTATTTCTAAGGTTCCTCATCCCATTTGAGCATACACACTTGGGCCCGAGAATGACAATTGAAGTCACTCTGTTTGCACTATCAAGCTTTTGCTTTTCTCAGCATTTCTATTTCTCAGTGCTTAAGAAAGAGAGAAGAAAGCTCTCCATATGCCGATTATTCCATGGAGAAGCTCCCTCAGTTCGTACCCAGAGCAGCAGCACAGCAGTCATTAGGCATCAGCTCAATAAAATGTGCAAATTGTTAAGAAATACTAATGGAATCTTGATGCTGGAACCCCAGTGTCAGCAGAGGCAGTGGTGAATCCTGTAGGAGATGCAAGCCAGGCTCTTTGGATATTCAAGATTTCTATTCATTCACTCTAGAAATACCAGAGGATGATTCTGAGCATGAAGCATTACTGATCTGATAAAAACACAGGAGGAGCTTTATATGAAATGAACATGTGCTGGCCTTGAAAGGACTTTTCTCCAAACCCATTCAGAAGGTAGAATCACACCAGTTCATCCTTCAGAGCGCTTTGCTCACACAGTGGTTTCCTGGTTGCCTTTTTTTCTCTTGGAATCCATGGCATATTGAAGTGACAGGTGTACTGTTCCCTACAAAGCTGAAGATAAGCTCTTTTTCTTGTCCTTTATTAGAATATTTGCTTATGTCTTCTGCTTTGGCTTCCAAAGGTATGTTGTTAATACCTGTGTCAACAGAGCATGCTTAATTCTATATGGCTAGAGTCTTTCCTTTCCTACAACTGATATTTAACATGGTGTGTACACTTCATTTAAGCCTTTCTATACTGCAATGATGTAAAATGGTAGTGGAAGCCTGAACCACTTTTATACTTTTTGTTTGATTTTATTCCATGTATCAGAAATACTGCCTAGACCATAATAGTTGATCAGGAAATATTTATTGGATGGATAAATTTCATTTTTATAATAACCTTACCACAGAGGTACATCAACTAACCTACTTACAAAAGGTGTAAATTGAGACTATGGGAATTAATTGTCTGTGATGCTTAGGTTTTTACTGCTGCCTTGACAGGATTTAGGCTTATGGGAGGTACACCATAAGATGGTTAACTGAAATGGTGAGAGACACTCTTTTTTTTCCTATCTATCTATCTATCTATCTATCTATCTATCTATCTATCTATCTATCTATCTATCTTAAACTCCAGATTTTATTCCTCTCTTGTTCCACCCTCATATCGCATACCCTACCTCCTCCCTGACCCCTGTCTCAATGAGGATGTCCCCTGATCCCAGACCCACCCATCAAACCTCTAAACTCCCAGGGTCCTCCAGTCTCTTGAAGGTTAGATGCATCTTTTCTGACTAAACCCAGACCCAGCAGTACTCTGCTATGTATGTGTTAGGGGCCATTTAACAACTATTTATGTGGCCGGGTTGGTGGTCCAGTATCTGAGAGATCTCGGGGATCCAGGTTTATTGAGACTGCTGGTCCTCCTACAGGGTTGCCCTCCTTCTCAGCTTCTTCCACCTTTCCCCTAATTCAATCACAGGGTTCATCAGGTTCTGTCCATTGATTGGGTGCAAATAGCCATCTGATTCTGACTCTTTCAACTGCTTGTTGGATCCTTCGGAGGGCAGTCATGCTAGGTCCCTTTCTGTGAGTGCCCCATAGCCTCTGTAAGTGGCACCTTCTAAATGGTAGCCTGGTTATAAAGTGGTCTGAGAAATAACAGTGTGCCTACCTGCTTAACTTCCCCTACTTTCCTGGCATGGATGTCTGTAGCTGTTGCTGCCCCCTTCCTCTTGGTTATCTAATAGGGACTCTCCATGGAGAATCCTGGGTTGCAGTATCATACTGGTGTTGTGCAACTATCCAGGTTCACAGGATAAGCATCCACAGGCCCTTTGCCTCTCCAGTATACAGATGCCCATGGTGACCTACAACCCCTGTCATGTAAGTCAATCTAATATACTTCTTTTTGTAACATTATATTTGCTAATTTCCTTTTAACACAAACACATACACACACACACTCACACACACAAACATGAGGGAGAACGTCCTATTTTGTACACACACACACACACACACACACACACACACACACACACACACAGGCACACACACAGGCACACATGCATATTTAATCAGTCCTGTTCCTTTAAAGAACCTGGAAGAACAGTGTACAATTAGAAAACTGGCCAAAGGTGATTTTGAATGAAATCTCTCAACTCAGCCTTAGTCGACTACTTCA
Source organism: Mus minutoides (assembly GCA_902729485.2). Lineage (NCBI taxonomy): Eukaryota > Metazoa > Chordata > Mammalia > Rodentia > Muridae > Mus > Mus minutoides. The sequence continues at coordinate 70,260 of CACVCL010027443.1, read as the reverse complement.
TACCAATTCTCCTTCCTACCAACCACCTTGTTGAAAAGTCACTCTCTTTAGGGCTGTTTTGTGGGGACTTTTTCTTCCCAGGGACTTTGGTGAAAGTCTAAATATTGCATCTGATTACTCATGAATGGCTATTTCTTAGGGGAAAGTCCCTCACTGAGATTTTAGCTCAGACATGAAATAACATCAAACACAAAGAGTTCATGAGAAAGATTGCATAACAACATTTGTTTAATGAGCTAGAGATTTTCTTCCCAGAATAGTAGAAATTCTGACTCAGCAGGTAGGTGTAGGTACTTCCCAAAGCTTCCAGGTGTTTCCATTCTTTGGTAGTTGGGAAGGGAAATGGCATATGCATATGAAAAAGGAGTTTCTGGAGAAATGAGTTGACTTATCCAATATTCTGAAACGTTTTTATTTAAAAATGAAAGGTATGATCTTTTGGAACTGAAAGAAGCACTTCAGGATCTTATTTTCACATAAGTATATTTTAGATATCTGTATGAATGAGAAAACGAGTTTTTGCTAAAAGTACATTAATTCCTCAATTTATATAAAATTAGTTATGGTTTGTTTGTTTGTTTGTTTATTGGTTTGTTTTTTCGAGACAGGGTTTCACTGTATAACAGTTCTGGCTGTCCTGGGACTTGTTTTGTAGACCAGGCTGCTCTCAAACTTACAGAGATCCTTCTGCCTCTGCCTCCTGAGTGCTTGGATTAAAGTCACTTGGTTGATATTTTAAATTTTTATGTTAGTGTGTGCACATGCATATATGCCTAGGACATCTAGAAGATGGAGTTGGATCCCAGTTGACTATGATCTGCCTTGCATGGGTGATGGAAAATGAACTCATCCTCTGGAAAATCATCAGGTACCCTTAACTTCAAGGCTATCTCTCCATCCTGTTGCAAATGGTTTTTAAAAGAAAATGCTAAGGAATCTCTTTTTCTTTTTTTTTTTTTTCATGGATTTTTAATTCCCTGGCCTGCTTTGTTGAAGGTAGATTTTAGAATTTTTTTGAAGTGAATAATAAAATTCATCATTTAAACAATGTGTAGTCCTACATATAATCTAGGACTTTATTTAAATTTTAATTTTTTTCACCACAAATATTTATTTATATAGATTTTACTTCATGTATTATAATACTGTAAATATTTACTTAAATAAATTCATCCAGTTTAAGTGTGGTTTTATATATTGTATTTATGATGACTAAAATACTTTATGATCATGTATGATACTTTAAGATAAATACTGATGAAATTTGGCTGAAATATTATATTTTATGATCTTCCAATAAAAGCCCTGGTTCCACTGGCCATAGCTCCTTAGCTGTCTTCTCACACAGCTTCTGAAGAAGACTAGGTTCCTTTCTATGTGTCAGCCTGCCTATTGTAGACACTTCATCCCTGTGGTCTCGGGGTGTGTTCTGAACCTGGTTCCTTTCACTCTGCTTGTGAAAGAAGAAGAATAATTGTTCACATACACCAACATCTTGTTGCTTTCCCATGCTATATGAAGCTCCACGTAACTGTTATATCATGTTTTAGTTACCTGTCCATCAATGAGTAGGCATTTTTTTCAATTCCTTAGCCATTCGACTGATTACTTTTAAGTACTGTAAGAAATAACTTATGTAACCTAATTTAAGAAAGGAAAAAAGTTATTTTAGTTAATGGTTTTAGAGAGTGCCCCTCATGATTTCATGGGATTGATGTGCCCTTCAGGACAAGACTATATGACTAATGGTAGGGAAACAAAAGATAAAAAAAAAACAGGTCTGTCTTTCTGTGATCCTCTCTGTGTATGCCGCCCATCATCTACAGCCTTCTCTTGAGGCCTTTTACACAGTTTACTACCACACAGGCAGAGGACAAGCCTTTAGAACCTACCTTGGGAAGAATAATCTAAACCATAACAACAGTTGCACACAATTTTTGGATATTTGCGTACATGTCTTTCCTTGACAGCATATTCTCTACTACCTAGGTATATACTTAGAATAGGTATATCACATAGCATCTATGTTTAATTATTACAGTTAATTCCAGCAAAATTGTTATGCTGAGATTTTACACTAATTAAGGAATTTGAGTGACAAAATAATTTAAAATCCTTTGGAGAAAACATCAGATGTCAGACAGTTTATACACATTATTGAATTCCTTTTTGATGGTTGCTGATTGTCAGTCTTAGTTATACTTTAAGAAGTAGAAAACTAAATCAGACTGGAGCGTGCCATTTCTCTGTTCACATTGCTGGATACAGGAAAGATAAAACTTAAACTTGATTTCAGGGACTCCAGCAATCTCCATGAATACAGTGTTTTTATAACACAACAAACCTTCACAGTGTGGTTGTTTCCTGCATAATTTCATTGGCTTTCTTTTTTTTTTTTCGTTTTGTGGGGGTTGGATTTTTGAGATTTGAAGTTTTAGGGAGTATTTCATTTACTAACGCAATGTGAGGTCTTATTTTAGTTAACTCATCAGTTCTTTTTTTTTTTTTTTTATGTGACTCAACATTCTTATCAAGTAGATAATAAATAGTCCTTAAAATAACAAAGTAAAAAGGAAGCTAGAAAGATAATTTGCCAACTGCTAATAAAATACATATTTACATGCAATATACATAAAGAGCAACACTGAACAAACTAGGCATTCCATTGGCCTTTGAGGGGCACAAACCTAATCAATAAACACACCAGATCCCATCTTGTATATTAGAGTTAAGTGATTGACTTCAATATTCTCTGATATTTTTCAGAATAAACATTGACCATTCCAGAGTTCTCTTTCTCTCATCATTGAAAATACATGCTATCAAGAGGCAATTCAGACAATTTTTCAAAGCTATTGTTAATGGTTTAGAAATAGACTCAAGACCTATTTTTTAATACTAGTTGTGGGGCCACAAAAGGCAGCCTTTTTTTGGTGGAATGAGGCTTGCTTCCAGAGACCAAGTAGGAAACTCTACAAGGGACAGAACATTGAGCCAAGTTCCCAGAGATGGGTGCCTGACACCACAGAGCCCCTAACTCGATGATTCTGTGACTTTAAGTCATGCAGACAATGCCCCAAGCTTCTGGCATTCTGGCTAGACTCCACCCCCACAGATACCTGTCTATAGCCAGGTATTATGCTCCCCACAGTTACCTGGCAACAGCAAGGTAGCCCATCCCATTATAAAAGGGGCTACTTGGCCCCTCCTCTCTTTTTAAAGCTCTCACCTTTCTTACTCTTATATCTAGCCCTCCTTCTCTCTCTCTCCCTTTCCCCCTCTCTCCACATGGCCATGCCCAGCCTCTCACCCATGTGGGAACAACCCGCACCCCCCCCCCTGCCCTCTCCACCCTTCTGCCCTGGGGATGATGGAGCCTTTTGTTTCTCAGCTCTTCTGTGGTGTCTAGTGGTGTCTGGGATGCCCCAGACTGAGAATCTGTTATCTCTGGCCTCAGTCCTTTCTAGACTATTTTTTTCAAAATGTAATTTGCAATACAATTGACTATTCTGGGTATTGAACTATGAACCCTTGCTTCACTCATGCAAATCATATTAATTTACTGACTAGTTTGTACCAAAATGTCTCTAATGGTATTGACTACAAATAAAATTCTTGCTTTCTTGGACTTTGGTCATCTGAAAGAGAATTTGTACAAAGTACAAATAATTGATGAAAGGCTAAAGATTTCCTCCCACTTTCAATTATACCCCCACATGAGATTTAATTTTTAACTTTACTTCTACTGCAGTTGATAACTATCATGTATGTATCCATGAATTTGTTTGGATGCCATGTAAATATTCCATGTGACAAGTCATGGGAAAAGAAGTAGATAGCTTCATGCTCTCAACAGTGAGGAATTAGAAATCTTTGCTTTGCTCATTCTATGTCATGTGTAAAGAATTAACTGTTCTTATGTGGGACCATGAAAGATAGCCTGTTTTCTGGTTGAGCTGGGTTTAAACCCTGGAGACCCAGTAGATAACTCTGCAAGGGATGGAAGGCCTGTTTGCCATGCTCCTAGACACTAGGCTCCTTACACAAGACCCCAGCTCTATAATTCTGTGGCCATCAGTTCCATAGGGCAATGCTCCAAGTCCCTGATATTCTGTCTGAACTCTACCCCCACAGTTATTTGGCAATAGCCAGGTATGCTCCTCGCCACAGTTGCCTGGCAACAGCCAGGTAAGCCCAGTCTACTATAAAAAGGACTGTTTGTCCCCTTCTCCCTCTCTTACTCTTACTCCTGCTTTCCTGCTTGGTTCTCTCTTGCCATCTTGCTCTCTCCCTCTCTGCAGCACCCCCACAGATTTATCAAAAATCAGTCACATATTACATTGTAATTTTATAAATTTTTTTTTACATTTATTCATGTATTTAGTGTGATAGTGATATGTAGGTTAGAGGATAGTTTTTGAGAACTGTTCTTTCCTTTAATCATGTGTGGCCTGTAAATCAAACTCAGTTCTTTAGTCTTGGCTACAAGCACCTTTTACTTGCTGAGCCACGCTGCTAGGTCTTAATTAATTTCTTAATATCAACAGAATTTAGAGACATCTTTCTTACTTTCACCCTTTTTGAACCTTATTAGGTTGATTAAATTTCAGTCTCTAAAGGTACACAAGTAACAGAAGCCCAGACTCTTCTGTCTGGGGGTTGGGGCTAGCTAAGGCAAGATGACTGGCTTTGCACAGTCTTCATTAGCAATGAATTTAAAAGACACTGGCTCCTGGGACTGGTACAAGGCTGATATCTGGAGTAGGACCCACTAGTATGCATTTTCCCTCTTTGCAAAGTTTTGCTGCACAAGAGCCTGTGTAGGCAGAAGCCTTCTGTCTCAGTTTTTTTTATTGCTGTGAGAGAATAAAGTGAGGTCATGACTGCTCCAAGGTAATGGTTGAGGAAAAGGTTTATTATAGATATGACAGAAAGAATAGCTAGAGACACCTGGAAGAGTCCAGACTGAACTGGACCATGAGAGGAGAGAGAAAGTAAGGGGGAACAAGAGAAGAAAAACCAGGAGCCATTATAGCAGAAACTATGGCAGCATGCAGGCAGACATGGTACTGGAGAGGGAGCTGAGAGTTCTATATCCAACATAGAAAGGTAGAGAGAGAGAGACAATGGATCCAGCTTAGACCCTGAAAATTTCAAAGCCTCTTCAAGAGACATAGTTCTTCCAACAAGGCCACACATACTACAAGGTTACATCTCTGACCAGTTCTACTTCCTGGTGACAAAGCACTCAAATTTATCAGCCGGTGGTGGCTATTATTATTCAAACCACCAAACCATCCAAAGTTAGCATTGGGAAATAATCTGACATTACCTCAGGAAAGTCAGCTGAATCTCTCTCTCTCTCTCCTCTCTCTCTCTCTCTCTCTCTCTCTCTCTCTCTCTCTCTCTCTCTCTCTCTGCTTTCTTAATTAGATATATCACCACACTTCTTATTCTCACACAAAACTAAATTGAGAGATGAACATGCTAAATGTCACATTAAGGATTTAGTATTGTATATCACTTTCAGTTTTTGAAGATTTCTTAACCAGGAAGAAATAGAATTGGAGAGTTAATAGGCTAACATGAGCATGGTTTGATGGAGATGAGAATGTAAAAGAGAAGTTTGCCAAGCAGAGTACTAGCAGGAAGAAGAAATGAGTCACTAACCAAGAATACTGAGTAAAAACTGGGCAGAAGAACAACTGCAGGATGAAAATTATGAAGTGACACTGGTCGATTGACAGCAAGGGGAGAGGATGTCCTGTATTCAATATGTTCATTGGAATTCTCCGTTAGTGGGACTTATTATGAGTCAGAGTATTGATCTAACTCTACCAAAAAGATAGAACATGTTTAGCGAATCTACAGTTCCGACAAATTGAAGGGACAGAATTGGCAGCTTGTTGACATTCATTAGAGCCTTTTTGTTTCATAATTTGATGATTTTAAGGTTATTATAACTATTGCCAGGACCTGAGTGACTTTCTTTTTGGATTTAGTTACTATTTATGTTGCTGAATAAATACCCATTATAAAAAGAGCAGCCATTAATAACTTGTCCGTCGGTATGTCCTGCCAAACCACTTTATTTCCCCATCTGTGGGTTAACATGCATGGCAGTCACTACTAAGCTTTTAATGGCTATTTATTTATTTCTGAAACATGTACACTTGAATGTTTTCATTGACTATCTAGTCATTTATTAGTCATTTGTTTACCATTACATACATTGATGAGACTGTTAAATGCACCATTTTGTTGAGTTCTTGGAGAAGAGTCATTATGGCAAAAAGCATATTCTTTGGAATTCATTAGAACCATATCTGAATAGTATTGGTTCTGTTTATTCAAGACCCCAAACAAATCAAGTCATCTACACAGCGAAAAAGCTGAATTGAAAGACCTGGGGGAAAAAAGTGCTATGAGGACAATTGTCTATTGTTACAACCAACTTAGAAAATGAATAGTATCTATGTAACTGGGGGGGTTAGTAATTCAGAAGGATGTAAATCTGATATTGTCCCTGGGTACTGTGGTTTAGAATGGTTAATGGTGGAGCTTTGTGATAATTCAGTAGAAAATATTCTTGTCTAGATGCTATATAAAAAATTAGGAGATTGGCATACCTTGCTACACCCCACAAGGCTGGCAATGTCCCAGGAGGTCTGCCATAATCCAAGACACAGATCTCTGCCTGCCTCCCAGGAGGCATGATCCAACCTGGGACACTCAGGCCAGCCAACACCAAAGGCAAGCAGATGGCAAAAGACAAGCACACGAACAATCAACAGAGCCAACATGGCACCATCAGAATCCAACTCTTCTACTACAGCAAGCCCTGGATTTCCTAATATACTAGAAGAGTAAGATAGTGATCTCAGACCCCATCTCATGAAGATGACAGAGGCCTTTAAAAAGGAAATAATTTCCTTAAAGAAATATAGGAAAGTACAAAGAGGTAGAAGCCCTTAAAGATGAAACAAATAAACCTCTTAAAGAAATACAGGGAAATGCAATTAAACAGACAAAAGAAAGCAGTAAAACAGCCCAAGCACTAAAAAAGGAAAAAAAAAATCAATAAAGAAAACACAAATTGAGGCAGCTCTGGAGATGGAAAAGCTAGAAAAGAGAACAGAAAATACAGATGCAAGCATCACCAACAGAATATAAGAGATGGAAGAAAGAATCTCAGGCATAGAAGATACTACAGAAGAAATTGATACATTAGTCAAAGAAAATGACAAATGTAAAAAGTTCCTAACTCAAAACATTCAGGAAATTTGGGACACTATAAAATTACTAAACCTAAGAATAATAAGATTAGAAAAGAGTGAAAATTCCCAGTACAAAGGACCAGAAAACATCTTCAACAAAATTATATAGGAAAACTTTCCTAACCTAAAGAATGAGATGTCTATAAACATACAAGAAGCTTACAGAACACGAATAGATTGGACCAGAAAAGAAAATCCTCCTGCCACATAATAATCAAAACACTTAAAGTATAGAAAAAAAGGAAAGAATATTAAAGCCTGTAAGGGAAAAAGGCCAAATAACATGTTAAGGCAAACCTTTCAAAATTACAGCTGACTTCTCAACAGAAATTCTAGAAGCCAGAAGGTCCTGGGCAGATGTATTGCCGACCCTAAAAGACCCCACATGCCAGCCCTGACTCATATGTAGCCCATATGCAGCAAAACTCTCTGTCACCATAAATGGAGAAACCAAGATAGTCCATAACAAAACCAAATTTAAACAATGTTTTTCCACTAATCCAGCCCCATAGAAGATAATAGAAAGGAAATTCCAAGGCAAGGAGGGTAATTACATCCAAGAAAACACAAGAATTAATCATCTTACAAAAACCCAAATGAAAAGAACCTCTCTCTCTCTCTCTCTCTCTCTCTCTCTCTCTCTCTCTCTCTCTCTCTCTCTCTCTCTCCCTCTCACACACACACACACACACAGCCACACTCTAATATCAAAATAAGAGGAACTAGCAATCATTGGTCATTAATATCTCTCAACATCAAAGGACTTAGTTCAACAATATAAAGACAGAAGCTTATAGACTAGATATATAAGCAGGAATCATCACTGGGCTACATACAAGAAACATACATCAGCAACAAAAATAGACAATATTCAGAGAGTAAAGGCCTGGAAAAAAGTGTTCCAAGTAAATGGGCCCCAGAAACAAGTTAAAGTAGCTATTCTAATATCTAATAAAATAGACTTTCAACCAAAAGTTATGAAAAGAGATAGGGAAGCAAACATCAAAGGAAAAATTCAGCAAGATGACATCTCAATTTCAAAAACCTATGCCCCGGGGGCTGGTGAGATGGCTCAGGGGGTAAGAGCACCCGACTGCTCTTCCGAAGGTGATAAGTTCAAATCCCAGCAACCACATGGTGGCTCACAACCATCCTTAATGAGATCTGGCGCCCTCTTCTGGAATGCCTGAAGACAGCTACAGCGTACTTACATATAATAAATAAAATAAATCTAAAAAAACAAAAACAAAAACAAAAAACCTATGCCCCAAATGGAAGGGCGTCCACACTACTGAGTTCATTCTATGAGACCACAATTACCCTGATACCGAAGCCATACAAAGATTCAATAAGGAAAGAGAATTTTAGACCAATTTTGCTTATGAACTCGGGAGGCAGAGGCAGGCGGATTTCTGAGTTCGAGGCCAGCCTGGTCTACAAAGTGAGTTCCAGGACAGCCAGGGCTATACAGAGAAACCCTGTCTCAAAAAACCAAAAAAAAAAAAAATATATATATATATATATTTAGTAAAACTCTCACAAACTGAATCCACGAACAATCAAAAATATCATTAACCATGTCAAATATGCTTCATCCCAGGGATGCAGGGATGGTTCAATATATGAAAATCCATTAATGTAATCTACCATATAAACAAGCTGATAGAAAAAAAACACACATGGTCAACTTATTAGATCCAGAAAAAGCCTTTGAAAAAAATACACCACTTCTTCATGTTAAAAGTCTTGGAGAGATTAGGGATTCAAGGTACATACCTAAACATAACAAAAGCAATATACAGCAAGGCAAATTAAATGGAGAGAAACTTGAAGCAATCCCACTAAAATGAGGGACAAGACAAGGCTGTCCATTATCTCTATCTGTGTAATATAGTACTTGAAGTTCTAGCTAGAGCAATAAGACAACAAAAGGAGACAAAAATGAAGGTATCACTATTTGCAAATGATATGATAGTGTACATAAGTGGTCCCCAAAATCCTACCAGAGAACTCCTAGAACTAATAAACAGCTTCAGCAAAGTGGAAATGAAAATGACATTAGCTAAAAGAATTCAGGGGCTGGTGAGATGGCTCAGCGGGTAAGAGCACCCGACTGCTCTTCCGTAGGTGATAAGTTCAAATTCCAGCATCCACATGGTGGCTCACAACCATCCGTAACGAGATCTGGTGCCCTTTTCTGGAGTGTCTGAAGACAGCTACAGTGTACTTACATATAATAAATAAAAAATAAATCTTTAAAAAAAAAGAAAAGAAGAATTCAGTAGTCTTCCTTTATACAAATGATAAATGGACAGAGAAAGAATTTAGGGAAACAAAACCCTTCGCAATAGTCACAACTAATATCAAATTGCTTGGTATAACTCTAACCAATCAAGTGAAAAATTTGGATGACAAGAACTTCAAGTCCCTGAAGAAAGAATTTGAAGATATCATAAGATGAAAAGATCTCCCATGATCATGGATAAGTAGGATTAAAATAGTGAGAATAGCCATCCTATCAAAAGCAGTCTACAGATTCAGTGTAATCCCTATCAGAATCCCAACACATTTTTTTTTTACTGACTTGAAATAGCACTTCTCAACTTTGTACAGCAAAACAAAACAAAACAAAATTCTAGGATAGCAAAAACAATCTTGAAGAGCATAAGAGCATCTGGAAGACCTCAGTCTGTGCTGCAGAGCAATAATGATAAAAAACAAAAAACAAAAACAAAAACAAAAACAAAAACAAACTTGTATGGTAATATCACAGACACAGGCAGGTTGATCAGTGAAATCAAATAAAAGAATCTAAAACAAACTCACACACCCATGAACACTTGTTTTTTTTTTTTGTTGTTTTGGTTTTGTTTTTTTTGTTTTTTTTTTTGTTTTTTTTTTTGTTTTTTTTGACACAGAAAACAAAACCATAGAATGGAAAAAAAGAAAGCATCTTCAACAAATGTAGCTGGTCTAACTGTATGTCTGCATGTAAAAGACTGCAAATAGATCCATATATATCACCTTGTATAAAAGTCATGTCCAAGTTGATCAAGAACATCAGCATAAAACCTGAGACACTACTTCTCATAGAGGTCAAAGTGGGAAATAGCCTTGCATGCACTGGGATAGAAGGCAAGTTCCTGAAGAGAATACCAATGGCTCTGGCTCGAAGACCAACAATAGACAAATGGGAATCTTAGGAAACTGAAAAACTCCTCTAAGGCAAAGGACACTGTCAATAGAACAAAACGGCAACCTACAGACTGGGAAAAGATGTTCACTAACCTTACACCCAACAGAGGTCTATAATCCAACTGAAGAATGCATACAGAAAATGTGGTTTGCTTACATATGGAATACTATTCAGCTATCAAAACCAAGGAAATCATGAATTATGTAGGCAAATAGATAGAACTAGAAAACACCATCCTGAGTGAGGTAACAAAAAGGACAGGGTATGTACACACTGATAAATGGGTATTAGCCAAAAAGTACAGAATACTTATGATATACCCCTTAGACCCAAAGACATTAAGCAAAAAGGAAGGCCCAAGGGAAGATGCTGGAATCATACTTAGAAGGGGGAACAAAGTAGTCATAGAAATCAGAGGGAGGGAGGGAGGAAGGGAGGGAGGGAGGGAGGGAGGGAACTGGATGAGAGAGGGTTGGGGGAAGTGAAGGGAGATAGCATCTGATGTGCAGAGATTGAGGAGAGACCCAGAGGGCCAGGAGAATGAATAGAAATCTGCACCTGTTGCGGGGGGTGAGGGGAGGGGGACTTTATGAAGTCCCAGAGACCTGAGACTGCTGATGCTCCCAGAAGTCAATTTGGGTGACCTTAACTGAGATGCCTAACAGTGAGGAAGTGGTACCTGAAGAGGCCACATCCTATAGCCAGACAGGACTCCCAGTGGAGGAATGAGGATATCAACCTACTCAGAAAACATTGAACCCAAAATCTGTTCTGCCTAGATAAAAAGCAGGAACAAAGTTGGAGAAGAGAGTGAAGGAATGGCCAACCAATAACGGGCCCAACTTGAAACCCATCCCATGAGCTCCAATCCCCAACATTACTAACGATACTCTGTTATGCTTACAGACAGGAGCCTAGCATTACTGTCCTCTCAGAGGCTCTACCCAGCAGCTGACTCATACAGACACAGATACCCACAGCCAAACATTAGACAGAGGTTGGGGACTCTTATGGAAGAGTGGGGAAGGATGGAAAGCCCTGAAGGGGATGGGAAACCCACATGAGCACCATCTGGGTCAACTAATCTGGACCTCTCGGAGTTCTCAGAGACTGAGCTACCAACTGAAGAGCATACATTGGCTGGAACAAGGCCCCTGACACATATGTAGCAGGCATGCAGCTTAATCTCCATATGGCCCACCCAACAACTGAAGTGGAGGCTCTCTCGAACTGTAGCCTGACTGTGGAATGCATTCCCCAACAGGGCTGGCTTGTTTGGCCTCAGTGGGAGAGAATGCTCCTAATCTGGCAGAGACATAATCTGCCATGGTGTGGGGATACCCAGGGTGGCACCCCTTCAGAGGAGAAGGGGGAGAGAGATGGGAGGAGGGTCGCTATAACGAGGAACAGGGAGGAGGCAGCATTTGGGATATAAATAAATAAATAAATAAATATAAGGAAAAGAAGAAAAACTAGCTATTTGAATTGATGTAAATTTTGGATGTGATATACATCATAATTGATAAAATAATCCAATAATTATTAAATTATAAGGTCTTTAAGAATTTTTGGAAGTAAAGATGGAAAGTTAAAATAATAAACATTTTAGTGATATACAACTATGTTTTAATCCAGTGTCTGATTACTTCCTGCTATGAGAGCTCTAAGTTCCTCAAACTCTCAATTTCAGAATTCTACAATGCTGATATCCTATTAACTTTGTATAGTGACCAGAATAACTAATAGGTTGCAGAGCAAGGTAAAATTAGATGATATTGGCATTATTTCCTCATGATTCTAATACCTTATCAGGCTGCTGTCTGCGAGCTACTGATTTGTGAACCATTTTGATATATTTATAGCTGGGTAGCTACAGGGAATCAAAAGACATTTCTCTAGCCATAGCTTAAGGATGATTATAACCTTCTGAATTTCTGCTTTTACTCAAAATCTAATACTGCTGCTGTTAATTTTAGTCCCCAAATGGAGTGCGTTTCTCTGCTGAAATTTTGGGTGCTGTACATACAAAAGAGTGTCCCTAGTACGTAAATGGAGGCATACCTTGCTGCCCACGAAAGACCTCTGGGCTGAATCTGGAATGCCAGTATGTTTCCTTCTTGGTTGAGTTCCAGCTCTTACAGCTGAGCAAGGACACAGAATTGCCGTCTCCTGCACATTCTCCCCCACTCACTGCTCCCCCATTCACTGAAAACAATCTCTCTGCTTTCTTTGCTAAGAAGGGGGAAGCCAGTGATCCCCACAGCAAGAGAGAGCTGACTCTATTTTATTACAACACAGCACCCATAGAATTTTAAGACTAGGAGGGGGAAAGGGAGATAAAAGGGATTGGAATTAAACAGGGCTACAAGTCTATGTTATCATCTGGCCAACTAGGTCAAGAGTCTCTAATAAGAGATTTGACTTGTAAAACATCTCATAGACTTCAAGATTCTTACCTAAATAAGAAATCATACTGGAGGAAGCATGCATCTGTCTTCAACATTGTGTTTAAGAGTGACAAATGATAGAACTAAAGAAAATGTATCTGAATATTGAGAATGCGTTCATCAACAGTCTTCTGTTTGAACTTTCTATAGATCATTTTTGTGCAGAAGTAGGAATAGGGGCTATTTAGCTACTTTCTGATTGGATTTAAGCCCTGTTCCACAAGAGGAAACTTAATGCCTGTCACTGTAATTATGCTCAAGAGCCCATGGCTCGGGAAGTCATAAGCCCTAATGTAGAACCTTGCTAAATGATCATGTAAAATTCAAATTGCCTTCTAAGTATGTATGCGTATGCTCATAGACCTGGGCTGCTCTCAGCCTTGGATAAAGAAACTTCTTTTTGCAGTAGACAGCAGTCAATAAAGAGCTGAATGTCTTCTCAAAATGCTAAAAATAAGAGACATCTGGTTATCCCTAAATGGGACAACAGTATTAATCCCACTGCAACGAAGCCTTGGGGACCATCACAGAAAAGGAAGCAAGAAGAACATAAGAGATGGGGAGCTATGATGTGGACTGCCATCTTATGGGCATGGCATGACTATCATACAAAAACTCACAGGAGATGTGGTCACCTGCACAGGACCTACACAAGAAAAGTCAGGGAAAATGTTGGCATAAATGGGTTAAATAATCTCTAGGCACTACCCATATTGGCTAAGGACAGATTCTGAGGGAGCTGGGAAGAACCATGCCTTATTTGTTTATGTTACATTTTTGTTATTTTATTTTATTATTTTTATTTTATTTTATTTTATTTTATTTTATTTTATTTTATTTTATTTTGAGGTTTAAGCCACTAATATGTTTCTCAGGCTCCAGTGGATGACTTTATAACACTAAGTAGATTTCATGAATTATTAAAAAGCTCAACAACCAAGAGACCTAACTTTGAGAGAGCGTCATGTTTGGGAGGGAGAAATCCAGGTATGTTTACTTTCCATTTTATTCATGTGTGAAATTCTTAAAAATTAAAAAAACATGCTTAGTTTTTAATTCTATAATTATTGTTATTAGTCTCTATCAAAAGGGGTATTGAAAGTCCCTTACCGATGGCACTGTTGTAACAAGATGACCAGGGCTGTTGTAACGAGAGTTTCTTGTCAGCAGTTGAAGTGCAAAAACAAGAGAAAATGACAACCCTCATATGTTCTTGGGCAGAAAGCAAAGGGTTAACTTACTTATGGATTCCACAGTGTCAATTGGTAGAGGGAGTGTGCAGCTCAGAGTGCTTCAGCCAGCTTCCCATCTGCTCCACAGAAGTTTGTTAGCACAGCTGGAAAAAAGGAGCTTTAATAGCCGCCTTTGACTTCCAAGTTTCAACCAGCCCCCCACATTTCCCAGCTCCAACCCTAGTAAAAGCTATAAAACAATTAGAACATATTCTCCCTTATACTAAGTAATGGGAGGGGGGGTTCTTTTCTTCTCCATATTTTTTCCAGGACTCTGGATAGAATTTGTGTTCTGACAACAATAAAATGTAGATACATTTGCCAGGTCTGCAGTCTTGAAATTGCCCATTAACTCCTTCCCTTCCCACCCCATCCTCTTCCTCTTCCTTCTCCTCTCTCCCTTTTCACTAGATAAATTCTCCTTTGCTTTGTAATAATATAGCATCAAAAGTTAGCTAACAGTTAATCATATCATGCGAAATGCTCTCTGTGTTGAATAAGTTTTAGCGTCCAAATTAAATTTCTTATACATCAATTTCTTCTAAGTAATTCCTAGTCATAGGTCACAAATGATCAAGGGAATACCCATGAAAATGATAACATGGAAGAAAAAAATCTCACAGGGTTCCAACAACAGGCAAAAAAATGACAGGGAACTAATACCCACTGAGAAAGGGTAAATTAGTCCTAAATTAATATTAATTGGTTAGGTAATTCTAAGTGATCACCCCTGAAGCCATATACACAGAGCAACACTACATGGATTGAACAGGTTGCCTTAATATATTAATTTACATATAAACACATATGTGTGTCTAACAATAATAAGAAAAAGAGACCATCAATATGAGTGGATGAGATCAGGCTGACATAAGTGGGTTTGGAGAGAGGAAAGGGAAGAAGAGTAATCATGTAATTATATTGTAATTAAACCATTTAGAAAATATTATGTACCCATTCTTTTCATTACAATTAAGAACTAAAAACTTCCTTATACTTTATAAAGACGAATCACAGGGGTACAGACCTTAACAAAGGATTTTCAACTGAGGAATACTGAACGACTGAGAAACACTTAAAGAAATGTTCAACATCCTTAGTCATCAGGGAAATGCAAATCAAAATAATGCTGAGGTTCCACCTCATCCTAGTCAGAATGGCTAAAATCAAAAAACTCAGGTGACAGCAGATGCTGGCAAGGATGTGGAGAAAGAGGAACACTCCACCACTGCTAGTGGGATTGCAAGCTGGTATAACCACTCTGGAAATCTGTTTGGAGGTTCCTCAGAAAATTGGACATAGTGCTACCTGAGGACCCAGCTATACCACTCCTGGCATATACCCAGAAGATGCTCCAACATGTAATAAGGACACATGCTCCACTATGTTCAAAGCAGCCTTATTTATTTTTTTAATCATATAACAATTTTTTCTTGTCTTTTCAGATTGTATGATTTCTTTTATTTCTCACATTTTTAATTAGATATTTTCTTCATTTACTTTTCAAATGCTATACCAAAAGTCCCCTATACCCACCCTTCGCCCTGCTCCCCTACCCACTTACTCCCACTTCTTGGCCCTGGCATTCTGCTGTACTGGGGCATAAAAAGTTTGCTAGATCATGGGGCCTCTCTTCCCAGTGATGGCTGACTAGGCCATCTTCTGCTACATATGCACCTAGAGACAGGAGCTCTTGGGGTATTGATTAGTTCATATTGTTGTTCCACCTATAGGGTTGCAGACACCTTTATCTCTTGGGTAATTTCTCTAGCTCCTAAATTGGGGGCCTTGTGTTTCATCCTATAGATAACTGTGAGCATTCACTTCTGTATTTGCCAGGCACTGGCAAAGCCTCACAGGAGACAGCTATATCAGGGTCCTTTCAGCAAAGTCTTGCTGACATATGCAATAGTGTCTGGGTTTGGTGGCAGATAATGGGATGGATCCCCAGGTGAGGTAGTCTCTGGATGGTCCATCCTTTTGTTTGAGCTCCAAACTTTGTCTCTGTAACTCATTCCGTGGATGTTTTGCTCCCCATTTTAAGGAGGAATTAAGTATCCACACTTTGGTCTTTGTTCTTCTTTTTCTTGTGTATTGCAAATTGTATCTTGGGTATTCTAAGTTTCTGGGCTAATATACACTTATCAGTGAGTACATATCAAGTGACTTCTTTTGTGATAGGGTTAACTCACTTAGGATGATATCTCCAGATACATCCATTTGCCCAAGAATTTCATAAATTCATTGTTTTTAATACCTGAGCAGTACTCCATTGTGTAAATGGACCATATTCTGTATCCATTCCTATGTGGAGGGACATCTGGCTTCTTTTAAGCTTCTGGCTATTATAAATAAGGCTGCTATGAATATAGTGGGGCATGTGTCCTTATTGCCAGTTGGAACATCTTCTGGGTATATGCCCAGGAGAGGTATTGCTGGATCTTCCAGTAGTATTACGTCCAGTTTTCTGAGGATCTGCCAGACTGATTTCCAGAGTGGTTATACCAGCTTGCAATCCCACCAGCAATGGAGGAGTGTTCCCCTTTCTCTGTCACCTGAATTTTTGATCTTAGCCATTCTGACTGGATTGAGGTAGAATCTCAAAGTTGTTTTGATTTGCATTTCCCTGATGATTAAGCATGTTGAATATTTTTTCAGGTGCTTCTCAGCCCTTCAGTATTCCTCACTTGAGAATTCTTTGTTTTTATTTCTGTACCCAATTTTTAATGGGGTTATTTGAATTTCTGGAGTCAAGCTTCTTGAGCTCTTTGTATATATTGGATATTAGTCCCCTATCAGATGTAGGATTGGTAAAAATCCTTTCCCAATCTGTTGGTGGCCTTTTTGTCTTGCTGACAGTGTCATTTGCCTTACAGAAGCTAGCAATTTCATGAGGTCCCATTTGTGAATTCTTGATCTTACAGCACAAGCCATTGCTGTTCGGTTTAGGATTTTTTCCCTAGACCCTATGTATTCGAGGATTTCCCCCACTTTTTCCTCTATAAATTTGAGTGTTTCTGGTTTTATGTGGAGTTCTTTGTTCCACTTAGTCTTGAGCTTTGTACAAGGAGATAAGAATGGATCAATTCTCATTCTTCTACATGATAACCACCAGTTGTGCCAGCACCCTTTGTTGAAAATGCTCTTTTTTCCACTGGATAGTTTTAGCTCCCTTGTCAAAGATCAAGGGACCATAGGTGTGTGGATTCATTTCTGGGTCTTCAATTCTATTCCATTGATTTACCTGTCTGTTGCTGTACCAATACCATGCAGTTTTTGTTTGTTTGTTTGTTTTGTTTTGTTTTTTTCTTTTTCACAAATGCTCTGTAGTACAGCTTGAAGTCAGGGATGGTGATACTGCCAGAGGTTTTTTATTGTTGAGAATAGTTTTTGCTATCTTAGGTTTTTTATTATTCCAGATGAATTTGCAAATTGCCCTTTCTAACTCAGTGAAGAATTGAGTTGGAATGTTGATGGGGATTGCATTGAATCTGTAGATTGCTTTCAGCAGTATAGCCATTTTGACTATATTAATCCTGCCAATACATGAGCATGGGAGATCTTTCCATCTTCTGAAATCTTCAATCTCTTTCTTCAGATGCTTGAAGTTCTTGTCATACAAATTTTTCACTTCCTTAGTTAGAGTCACACCAAGGTATTTTATATTATTTGTGACTATTATGAAGGGTGTTGTTTCCCTAATTTCTTTCTCAGTCCATTTATCCTTTGTGTAGAGAAATGCCATTGATTTGTTTGAGTTAATTGTATATCCAGCTACTTCACTAAAGCTATTTATCAGGTTTAGGAGTTCTCTGGTGGAACTTTTGGGGTCACTTATATATACTATCATATCATCTGCAAATAGTGATATTTTGACTTCTTCCTTTCCAATTGGTATCCCCTTGATCTCCTTTTGTTGTCAAATTGCTCTGGCTAGGACTTCAAGTATTATATTGAATAGGTAGGGTAGAAAGTGGGCAGCCTTGTCTAGTCCCTGATTTTAGTAGGATTGCTTTGAGTTTCTCTCCATTTAGTTTGATGTTGCCTACTAGTTTGCTGTAGATTGCTTTCATTATGTTTAGGTATGGGCCTTGAATTGCTGATCTTTCCAAGACTCTTATCATGAATGGGTGTCGGATTTTGTCAAATGCTTTTTCAGCATCTAAGGAGATGATCATTTTGTTTTTGTCTTTGAGTTTCTTTATATAGTGAAATACATTGATGGATTTCCATATATTAAACCATCCCTGCATCCCTGGGATGAAGCCTACTTGGTCACGATGGATGATCGTTTTCATGTGTTCTTGAATTCAGTTTGCAAGGATTTTATTAAGTATTTTTGCATTGATATTCATAAGAGAAATTGGTCTGGAGTACTCTTTCTTTGTTGGATCTTTGTTTGGTTTAGGTATCAGAATAATTGTGGCTTCGGAGAATGAATTGTGTAGAGTACCTTCTATTTCTATTTTGTGGAATAGTTTGAGAAGAGTTGGAATTAGGTCTTCTCTGAAGGTCTGATAGAACTCTGTACTAAACCCATCTGGTCCTGGTCTTTTTTTGTTTGGGAGACTATTGATGACTGCTTCTATTTCTATAGGGGAAATGGGACTGTTTGGATCATTAATCTGATCCTGATTTAATTTTGTACCTGGTATCTGTCTAGGAAGTTGTCCTTTTCAAACAGGTTTTCCAGTTTTGTTGAGTATAGCCTTTTGTAGTAGGATCTGATGATGTTTTGGATTTCCTCAGTTTCTGTTCTTATGTCTCCGTTTTCATTTCTCATTTTGTTAATTAGAATACTGTCCCTGTGCACTCCAGTTATTCTGGGTAAGGGTTTATCTATCTTCTTGATTTTCTCAAAGAACCAGCTCCTGATTTGGTTGATTCTTTGAATAGTTCTTTTTGTTTCCATTTGGTTGATTTCAGCCCTGAGTTTGATTATTTCCTGCAGTATACTCCTCTTGGGTGAATTTGCTTCCTTTAGTTCTAGAGCTTCTAGGTTTGCTGTCAAGCTGCTAGTGTATGCTCTCTCTAGTTTCTTTTTGGAGGCACTCAGGGTTATAAGTTTTCCTCTTAGGACTGCCTTCATTGTGTACCATAAGTTTGGGTATGTTGTGGCTTCATTTTCATTAAACTCTAAAAAGTCTTTAATTTCTTTCTTTATTTCTTCCTTGACCAAGGTATCATTGAGTAGAGTGTTGTTCATTTTCCACCTTAATGCTGGCTTTCTATTATTTCTGCTGTTATTGAAAATTAGCCTTAGTCCATGGTGATCTGATAGGATGCATGTGATAATTTCAATATTTTTGTATCTGTTGAGGCCTATTTTGTGACCGATTATATGGTCAATTTTGGAGGAGGTACCATGTGGTTTTGAGAAAAAGGTTTATTCTTTTGTTCTAGGATAAAATGTTCTGTAGATATCTGTTTAATCCATTTGTTTCATAACTACTGTTATTGTTCATGTGTCTCTGTCTAGTTTCTGTTTCTAGGATCTGTCCATTGGTGAGAGTGGGATGTTGAAATCTTCCACTATTATTATGTGAGATGCAATTTGTGCTTTGAGCTTTACAAAAGTTTCTTTAATGAATGTGGCTGCTCTTGCATTTGGAGCATAGATATTTAGAATTGAGAGTTCCTCTTGGTAGATTTTACCTTTGATGAGTATGAAGTGTACCTCCTTGTCTTTTTTTATAACTTTGGGTTGAACGTCAATTATTTGATATTAGAAGGGCTACTCCAGCTTGTTTCTTTGGATCATTTGCTTGGAAAAATGTTTTCCAGCCTTTCACTCTGAGGTAGTGTCTGTCTTTTTCCCTGGGTTGGGTTTCCTGTAAGCAGCAAAATGTTGGGTCCTGTTTGTGTACCCAGTCTATTAGTCTATGTATTTTTATTGGGGAATTGAGTCCATCGATGTTAAGAGAAATTAAAGAAAAGTAATTGTTGCTTCCTGTTATTTTTGTTGTTAAATTTGGGATTCTGTTCTTGCTGCTGTCTTCTTTTAGGTTTGTTGAAGGATTACTTTCTTGCTTTTTCTAGGGTGTAGTTTCCGTCCTTGTGTTGGTGTTTTCCAATTATTTTCCTTTGAAGGACTGGATTCGTTGAAAGATATTGTGTGAATTTGGTTTTGTCATGGAATACTTTGGTTTCTCAATCTATGGTAATTGAGAGTTGTATTGAGTATAGCAGCCTGGGCTGGCATTTGTGTTCTCTTAGTGTCTGTATAACATCTATCCATGATCTTATGGGTTTCATAGTATCTGGTGAGAAGTCTGGTGTAATTCTGATAGGCCTGCCTTTATATGTTACTTGACCTTTTTACCGTATTGCTTTCAATATCCTGTCTTTATTTAGTGCATTTGTTGTTCTTATTATTATGTGTCTGGAGGAATTTCTTTTCCTCTCCAGTCTATTTGGAGTTCTGTAGGATTCTTGTATGTTTATGGGCATCTCTTTGTTTAGGTTTGGGAAGTTTTCTTCTCTAATTTTGTTGAAGGTATTTGCTGGCCATTTAAGTTGAAAATCTTCATTCTCATCTACTCCTATTATCCCTAGGTTTGGTCTTCTCATTGTGTCCTGGATTTGCTGGATGTTTTGAGTTAGGATCTTTATGCATTTTGCATTTTCTTTCATTGTTGTGCCCATGTTCTCTATGGAATCTGCTGCACCTGAGATTCTCTTTTCCATCTCTTGTTTTCTGTTGCTGATGCTTGCATCTATGGTTCCTGATTCCTTTCCTAGGATTTCTAACTCCAGATTTTCTCACTTTGGGTTTTCTTTATTGTTTCTACTTCTTTTTTTTAGGTCTTGGATGGTTTTGTTGACTTCTGTCACCTGTTTGGTTGTGTTTTCCTGTAATTCTTTAACGGATTTTGTATTTCCTCTTTAAGGAGTTCAACCTGTTTAGCTGTGTTTTCCTGTGGTTCTTTAAAGACTTCTACCTGTTTAGCAGTGTTCTCCTGTATTTCTTTAAGTGAGTTATTAATGCCCATCTTAAGGTCCTCTACCAGCATCGTGAGATTTGATTTTGAATCTGAATCTTGCTTTTTGGGTGTGTTGGGGTATCCAGGACTGGCTGAGGTGGGAGTGCTGGGTTCTGATGATGGTGAGCGGTCTTGATTTCTGTTGGTAAGATTCTTACCTTTGTCTTTCATCATTTGGTAATCTTTGGTGTTAGTTGTTATAGTTGTCTCTGGCTGGAGCCTGTTCCTCCTGTGATTTTGTTAGCCTCTGTCACCTGTCCTGGGAATCCAG
This sequence comes from Mus minutoides, assembly GCA_902729485.2. NCBI lineage: Eukaryota > Metazoa > Chordata > Mammalia > Rodentia > Muridae > Mus > Mus minutoides. The sequence goes on along the minus strand of CACVCL010027443.1, from coordinate 48,854 downwards.
CTCTCTTCTGAGTCTCAGTGGTCAGAGTACACTCTTCAGGCAAGCTCTCCTCTTGCAGAGAAGGTGCACAGAGGTCTGGCATTCAGACCTGCCTCCTGGCTGAAGATGAAGGTCCGAAACAGGGCCTGACCCAGAAGATGGGTTGCCTCTACAGTCTGTGTGCTCACCTGCACAGACTGGTCTCCAAGGGACCCAGGACACAAAATGGTTCCCTCACCTGCTCTGCAGGTCAGAGCCCTCCCAGGTGGTCACCTCTCCTCTGGTGGGGAAGGTGCCTGGATGTCTGGAGCCCAAATTGGTGGTCTGTCCCAGAAGCTGTGTTGCTTCTGCAGTCTGCTCCCTCAACCTCAGCAGTCTGGGAGCTGATTTGTGCAGACTGGTCTCAGAGGGACCTGGGAGACAAGATGGCTCCCTTACTTGCTCTGAGTGTCACAGCCCTTCTGGGTGGCCACCTCTCCTCTGGCAAGGAAGGTGCTTGGATGTCTGAAGCCCAAAAGAGAGCCTGTCCCAGAATCTGTGTTGCTTCTGCAGTCTGCTCACTCACCCTCTGCAGTCCATGAGCTGATTTGCGCAGACTGGTCTCAGAGGGACCCTGGAGACAAGATGGTCCAATCCCTTATTCTTAAGTGTACAATTTGCCAAGTAAAAGGTTTTTGGTTCTTTTATATATAAGGAAGGGAATCTTTAAGGCTTAATATTCACATCTAAATATATGTGAAGTCAAGATGCACTTAAATTGGCTGTCTTCTGGTTTTCCACAGAAATAATCGGCTTTGATATTTTTGTTTCTTTTTGCTTACCTGAAACCTATTTATCCCTCTTTGGTTTATCATGTATGTATCTGTCCCTGGAATAACACAGCAGAGTCAGCAAGATTTCTACCCTCACAAAGACCATCTAATCAAAACGGTTCTTCAACTTTAACTTCCATTTTAAAATATCTAATGCCAAACTCGGATTCTAAAATTTTATGTGAGTTCTAGGAATTGACACTTTTTTTTTAAAAGCAGGATTTCAGATGTTCTTTTTTTTTTTTTAAGAACAAGAGTCCTTACAGCAAGAATGAAAGCATATAAAAATTGCTCAAACTACAAATTGAATTCAACTTTAAGTGCACTGTAAGAACAGACATGGATGAATGAACAAGGGTTCAAAGAAGATCTTGGACTTACTCGGAGGACCAGAACAGAGAGGCAACTAGTACCTGAGATTGAAACTAGCCAAGTACAGCTGGCACAGGGTTGGGGGAAGGGGTCCGGAAGATGAATTCAGAAGAGTAGTATGTGAATAATAACTGCAGAGGCTCTACAACTGCCCCTGCCCTGTAACTGCCCCTTTAAAGGTCTGATCATTAGTAGGAGAGCAGGAGGAGATGGAAGGAGAGAAGGGAGGGGGAGCTGTGATCCAGATGTAAAGTAAACGAATAACATACTAACAACAACAACAATGATAATAATCTGATCATTATTTTTCATTTGTGCAAAAACAAGCATTTTCGTATAAAACAGCTATCAGTTTGAGGACTTTCAGCTGTGCCTAAGCTTTTCTAATTTAAGTGAAAGGACTTGCATGGAATTCCCTGCTTCTCTAAAGAAGACTACCATTCCGTATCTGACTGAAGGGTTTTCTAAACAGTTTGAACAGTATCAAGAGGCTAGATGATTCACTGTCCTCTCCCAGGTTCAAACAATTCTCATTATTTGATGTCTTAGAGAACTGGCCTGTTAACAGCTTGTCTGGCTGATGGTGGAGTTTCTAACATAAAGCATGTAAGAGGTTATAAATAGAATAATCAAATGTCCAGGTGTAGAATGAGTGCTCGGACTCACGGACAAGCAATGTTGTGTGGGCCTCATGAATATGACCATTTTTAACTCAGCCAGAGTAGGAACAGGGGATCTATGCTCTGTGGAAGACCAGTATCTTTAGTATAATTGGGTCCTCTGAGCATCCAGTCTGGCTATGTGAGCCACACAGTGGAGATGTTGTCAGAGGCCTCAGTCAGATCACTATGTCTGTAGACTCTGTACAGCCCTAATATAGACTTCATTGTGCTACAATAGCACTATCTGGCTGAAAAGAGCACTTGTACCATAAATGGTGGTCCACATAACTAAGCCTCATCAGTAGATGGCTCCAAGAGGCTCCACATCGTTTCTGACTCTTGAACACTGGTGGGTACAGGTAGTTGGATTTATTTTTATGTCATTGAATTCCCTTCGATAACATGAAAATAAAAGTTACATACATTGTGAAAATTATCCTTGTCTCCATACTTTTTATGCCCTCCTGTCATTGCTTATTTTCATGTGTCAATTTAAGAAGCGGTCTAAAATCACCTACTATGTGCCCCATGCTTTGCCAGTGTGGACATGGCAAACACAGAATATCAGCTACAGTTATTCTCATAGGCAAGTGTTGGTGAGTATAAACAGCCAGTGGAATCTAAACAGTACAAGTATGGTGTCTTAGATAGATGTTCCTTTGTTGTGATAACTACCCTGACAAAAACAGTGTAAGAAAGAAAGGGTTTGCTTTGGCTTAAACTTTCAGAGTTCAGCCCACCAGTAAGCTTGACCCAGCTGATCATGGTGTACTCCCAGTAGGGAAAAACTGAATAAGGAATGCTCTCATCTGGATTTCTCCCTCCTTTTATGCAGGGCAGAACCCAAGGCCAAGGAAATGGTGCCACTCACTTTTAGACTGTATTTCCACCTAAATTAACCTGACCTAGAAAGTCTCATCTAGGCCTGACCAGAGGCTAATCTAATCAAGATAAATCTTCATAGGCATACCCAGAGTCTTGTTGCCTAGATGATTACAGAGCTTGTCACTTTGAAAATCAACAGAAAAGATCACATGTTGAAATGGTTTTAATTATCTATTCAAGAAGTACATACTATAGAACAAGTACTACTTAAAAAGTCTTGCACTAACTGAGTCTGATCTAAGTTCTCTAAGGTAATCACTACAAATGTCCCTAATTTGCAGAACAGGAAATTGAGGTATTAATAGGGAAATAATATCAAATGAATATACATATAAACAAGGCTTCTTGATCTCAAAACTAAAACGTAATCCCCTTTGGTGCCAGACTACTTAAAATGAACAGAATGTAAAGTGAACAGGGGGCAAGCTGGATCTAGCTGTTGAGTATTGATAAAGGCTTCAAGGAGAGGCCTTCATCAAATGATGTCTTTTGAACATCAACACCAAGTTTGAGGTTCAGTTAGGAGAATATATGGCATTAAAAGCAGAACAATTTGCCTTTATTCATTTCAAGGAATTTATAGAAGATAAGGAGGGGTGGGAAAGATTGAGATTTTTGTATCTGTAATTAAGTCATCGAATTCACAAGAGAAGCCACAGTGGCAAATTATTTATATATATATATATATATATATATATATATATATATATATATATATTTCATATATATGTGAAATATATATATGAAAGAAATCTTTTAGTGACCCCATTCTCATAAATTTAGTAAATATATATATATATATAATATATATATATATATATATTTCATATATATGTGAAATATATATATGAAAGAAATCTTTTAGTGACCCCATTCTCATAAATTTAGTTTGCTTCATTTTTATCCTCTACTCTTGGGCCCCTGGTATTGAGCACCTTTCTCATTGATTTCATCACTTAAGAAGGAATGAATTACTATAATGATCCCGGTAGTTAAGATACTCCTAGGTCAACAGATAATGTTTATGTGATCAGCTTCCTGAAAGCTTCCTGCCAGGAAAGATGAAAATATACAACCAACCAACCAACCAACCAACAAACAAACAAACAAAAAACAAGCAGACAAACAAAAAACCAAGCAATTTGACAACCAATGTGATTGGTGGCCTAAAATTCTAACACATAAAGGGGTCTATTACTTAATGGAAACAAAGAAAATTGAGACTAAGAGCCACTAGGGTAGGATTCTCATATGGTAGCCAAAGCTTCTTTTTCTTAGATAAAAGGGAAAATTGAAAGTGATTCTGAACTAAAAGAGAAATGATTTTAAAATTATAATAAAATATTTTAGTACACATATAATGCTCATCTTGTTCTACACTTATGTGTTTCTTTTAATTGTGTAAAAGCAAGGCCTCTATTTTCTCAGAAAGAAAAAAAATATTAAACTGTAAAGATTGCAATTATTCCTTTCATTCATACTGTCTGATTGTGTTATTTACTTATGTCCTAAGGCTTTACCTTTTAACCAACTGTGCAAAGTTGAGACTTAAAAAAAGCCAGTTCAGATAGTTAGAAGTAGCTGTCAGTTAGAGAGAATTCATAGGCCGCTCCTCCCATATGCGTAGTATTTCCCAGGAGCCATACTTTAAATGTCTTATCTTTCTGAAAAGAAATGTCATTGAGATGAAACAGCTAACAAGCAGTTCATCTTCTGCCCTCTTATCTTTTCTTAAATACTTTTTCCCACTCAATTTTATGCTGCTGCCAGGCACATAGAGACAACTTTTCTAAGGGAATATTCAAAATGCATACAAGAAATTCTAATACTCTGTCAATATCTTCTATTGTCCAAATCTTACCAGATGCATGAGTATGGGTGGATATAGAGCATTAAATCTTCAGGAGCTGGACTCCTTGAGCCCAGAATAAGAATGAGTGCTACTCATTAGTGCTGTATCAACAATGAATAATTAGTATGCCTGACATATGATATGATATGACAGAAATGTGGCATGTTTGTCATTTATAGTCCTGTTAGCATATGAAAAGTAACCACAATATTTGTCTTTTTATTAAAATTTGCAAACCTGACTCTCATATTGGCTGAATAATTTTTACAAGTACAATTCCCTGGGAATTGTCAAAATCAGGATATATATTAATCTTAGATTTTTAGACTTAGTCATGAATTAAAATGTTTTCCAGTCTCCTAATTGAATTCATGTCTTTAGACATTTTACATGCATGTCATCCAAGCCCCATATTCAATCCTTTTCATCCACTAATTAAACATACCCATTTCCTTTTCTTCAAAGTTGGCTTCAGTTCCTCCTTCTTACTAGAGACTTGTTCACTTGCTCATTGTGGCGGTTTGAAAAGATTTGGCTATCATAGATTCATGTATTTCAATGCTTGGCTATAGAGAGTGGCACTATTGGGAGGTGTGGCCTTATTTGAGTAGGTGTGGTCTTGTTGAAGGAAGTGAGTTACTATCTAGGCAGGCTTTAAAGCCTCCTATACTCAAGCCCAATCCAGGGTAGAATTTCAGTCCCATCCTGGCTTCCTGTGGAAGGCAGTCTCCTCCTGGCTGTGTCCAGATCATGATGTAGAACTCTAGAATTTTTCCAGTGCCATGTCTGCCTGGACATTACCATGTTTCCCACTGTGATAACAACTGAGTGAGCCTCTGAAACTCTAAGCCAGCCCCAAGTAAATGGTTTCAAAATGTTGCTTTGCTCATTGTGTCTCTTCACAGGAAAAGACAAACCCTAGCTCAGATACTCATCTTCTTATGTCTCTTAGATTTTTATTATTTATTCTCTTGCTATCTTGAAGTGTGATCAGTTTGGTAACTCAAAAAATTAGAGAAATAATGTCAAGACTGTTATCACAATAATGTACCTAGCAGGAAGTAACAAAGAAAGTCAATTCCTGATCCTAATTGGCCTTAATCAGAGTTATTCTCATGTTAAAATTGTAATTGTACAGACATTATGGTAATGACCTGATATGTTAAAGGATCCAAATCATCCTTTGACTGAGTTATAGAAGAGTTAATAAATTAGTCCTTCTTGGGAAATTGAGTTTGTCATTGATGAAGTGACATGAAGTAGGTATGATAACATTTAATGTGGCTCCAAGAATGTCACTTTTATAATTGCCAGTCAGGGGTAATATCTAGTCCTGTTTTGACCTTTGGGAAATACATATTAGATTGCATTTTCAAAGTTGAGAGTCATAGGGTTACTGCATAAAATATCTAAATTGTTTTCTATCTAGCTTTTTAAACCCTAAAAGCATATCTGTGATGAAGACCTGTGGATTTAACTAAGACCTCCCAAGTTTTCAGACAAAGCAAAATTTCACTACATTCTTACTGTACTAATTGTTCAATACTGAGGACACAAGTTTCTTTCTTCTATGTCTTATTTGGTCTGCTTCCAACACACAAAAGATAAGTGGACATCATCTTAGCATCCATTCAGTTCCACAGAGGAAAGCCAACAAACAGTGTGTTGTTTCAAAAGCTGTGATGTTCTACCTAAGTTCTAAGCATTAAGAGAGAGGCAGGCACTGTGGATGCTGAGGAAAAGCCATAGACATTTCTTGCTTCAAGATGAGAGTACAGGGACTGTGGGTGGATAAAATAATATCAACTCAAAGAAGAAAGACTATTGGTAAAGTTTATATTTAATGACTGAAAGGAAGTTTCACAGTTGAGAAGGAAAAAAGTGAAAGCTTTATAGTCAAAACGACTATTACCACATTTAAGAAGTAAGAAACCATGCCAAGTTATGAATTCTCCATTTATCTTTCTTACAGTTTCCCCCTAAACTGATCAGGAAGAACTGTTTTTTTTGCTATCTATGACCTTTCTATGGACTTGTTGATTGTCATCTGCTATAGAAAAATACAGAAGACAAAATTTCATCTGTAAAGATAATTTTGGTTTCAATTTTTTTATTCTACTTTCTTCTTTATGCCTGCCATTATACTGATCCTAGACTTGTCTAAAAGAAAGCATCAAGATGTAACTCTGGAAATACAAATGAACTTTCTGATGTTTCATATCTGGCAAAATATAATGATAATGTATCTCTACAGATAGAGATGTTTGATATATCAGTTTTCCTCAAATCTCACTGTAGTGTGGCTGCCATCTGCTCCCCCAGGACCTAATTGACCTTCCCACACAGAGAAGAGTCCCTAGAAGGTCATTAGTTCTCTGTCTCCAGGCAGTCAAAAGTCTAAGACATCAAAGCTGGTGATCATTCCCTTTTTATTAAAGTAGTATTCAAAATATCACATACATGCAAGACTATCATTTTTATGGAATTACATCTATCTTGATGTAATTGAAGTTAATTTCTTGCATGTATGTTTCCTTCTTGTATGGAAGAGTGTAACACTGAATCATATTTTATTTAAAATCAATTTTATAGATTTTTTTTTAGAAAAAACAACTCACATTCACCTGCTTTTATAGCAAGCATAGTAAACTGCTACATCAGGATGGATTCATGTGTAATCAGTTTACATTTTAATTTTTCAAATTTGTTTTTCAAGAATTTTTTATATTGCAAAGGTTTTAATCTTAAAATTAAGTTCTCTGACTTTTCCCTCCAGGTTTTCCAATAGGTGATCTGGAGATAGCACTATCAATAGATCCTGTTTTCAACAGAGGATAAATTTATCTTATATTTAATGGGCTCTAAAAGGTCCCAGCCAGGACTCTATTTTTTTTTTTTAATTCAGACCACAGAGCATCAGGCTGTAACAGCAGCCTGTCCATATTAGAAGAATGACCCATTTGCACTCTTGTTTAGTTTTGTTTCTTAATGGGTACCAGAATGCTGGGGGGTCTTCCGAGAGAAGCTGAGAAGAGCATGGTTTCAGGGTGTGGCCTCATGGGAGAAGATGGCTGTGAGCTATTTGTGAGGGCAAAATAGGGGGTGGGATGAGAGCAAGCAGAGATCATGGAGATCAAAGAATCATCAAGGTCCTCAGCTTTCCACAGCAGAAAAAGCCTTTGGCAACTCTTTGATGTCCAATTTACCCTCTGCCCCCAATCCAGAGAGTGTCAGGGAGTTTGAGTGAGTAGGACTCTGGCAGGGCTCTTTTATGAGCCTAGGAAGCTGATAGTATCTTTGGGATCACTTTATAAAACGAGAGTGGGGCAACCACTGTACTTTGTACATACAGTGGGTTATCTTCAAGTAAGTAAACAATACCTTAGAGGCCTGGCTACTGCATTTTGCCAAGGCCCTCCAACAAAACATCAGAAATATTTAATTATGTTATGGTTATAGTTTATACCCTTAAGCAGAGGCTGAGTAAATCAATTATTCTCAGGAGAAAAAAAAATCCCTAAACACAGTGTTTGCTTTTTTATTAGGATAGCTCCGTTGGTCATGTTCTTACATTGGTCATCTTTTCATTCTCAGTGATCTATTGTTGACATTTGATTTCTGAATTTCAAAATATCTGTGAGACTTATACAATGCTGCCATCATGTTAATTTTCTTTATGGCAAAAAACATTCTTTTTTATATTTTTGTTTTATTTTGTTTTGTTTTATTTTGTTTTGTTAATCAAGAAATATGTTTTCTGTGTACCATTGGCTGTACCTGTAACTCACTCTGTAGACCATTCTGACTCAGAGATCTACCTGTCACCCAAGTGGGATTAAGGAGCCATTATGCCCCCCCCCAAAAAAAAACCCCCAAAAACAAATCCTTAATTTCTGCATACACCAAGGAGAAAAACTCAGTGCCCAAATTTCAATTTACAACTGTGATTTGGATTCTACAGAACAGAAAAAAAAAAAGAAATCAAGCAGCCACCAATTAAAGCAAAAATATATTAACTTTCTGGGTCATAAATAGGAGGCTTGACTACATACAGATATGCAAATTAGACATACTTTAGTAGTCTGACTACTGCACTTTGCCATGGCCCTCTAACAAAACTAAAAATAAAATCAGAAATATTTAATTATATTATGGTTATAGCTTATATCCTTAACCAGAGGCTGACTAAATCAAGTATGAGCATTATTGATATTCTGAAACCAGTGAGCTTTTTCCAAGAAGGGAATTAACTTCCCATTCATGAACTCTCTTCTTCTTTTAACAGAAATCTGTAAAACTGCATTTCTTTTTTTTTAATTAGATATTTTCTTTATTTACATTTCAAATTTTATCACCTTTCCTCATTTCCCCTCCAAAAACCCCCATCCTATTTACCCTTCTGCAGCTCAGTAACCCACCCATTGCCACTTCCCTGTCCTGGCATCCCCTACACTGGGCCATTGTGCCATCACAGGACCCAGCGCCTCTCCTCTCATTGATGTCCCACAAGGCCATCCTCTGCTACATATGTGGCTGTAACCATGAGTCCCACCATGTGTACTCTCTGGTTGGTGGTTTAATCCCTGGGAGCTCTGGGGGTGCTGGTTGTTTCATATTGTTGTTCCTCCTATGGGACTGCAAACCCCTTCAGCTCCTTGGTTCCTTTCTCTAGCTCCTCTATTGGGGACCCTATGCTCAGTCCAATGGATGGCTGTGAGGCTCCACTTCTGTATTTGTCAGGCACTGGCAGAGCCTCTCAGGAGTCAGCTATATAAGGCTCCTGTCAGCAAGCAGTTGTTGGCATCCACAATAGTGTCTGGGTTTGGTAACTGTATATAGGATGGAACCCAAGGTGGGACAGTCATTAGATGACTTTTGCTTCTGTTTCTCCTCCCATGGGTGCTTTGATCGCCCTTCTAAGAAGGACCTTAGTATCCACATTGTGGTCTTTCTTCTTCTTGAGCTTCATGTGGTCTGTGAATTGTATCTTGGGTACTGACCTTCTGGGCTAATATCCACTTATCAGTGAGTGCATATCATACATGTTCTTTTGTGATTGGGTTACCTCATTCAGGATGAAAATTTCTAGTTCCATCCACTAACCTAAGAATTTCATGAATTCATCATTTTTAATAGCTGAGTATTACGCCATTGAGAAAATGTACCATATTTTCTGCATCCATTCCTCTGTTAAAGGACATCTGGGTTCTTTCCACCTTCTGGCTATTATAAATAAGGCTGCTATGAACATAGTGGAGCATGTGCCCTTACTACAAGTTGGAGCATCTTCTGGGTATATGCCCAGAAGTAGTATTGCTGGATCTTCCGGTAGTACTATGTCCAGTTTTCTGAGAAACCACCAAACTGATTTCCAGAGTAGTTGTACCAGTTTGCAATCCCACCTGCAATGGAGGAGTGTTCCTCTTTCTCCACATCCTTGCCAGCATCTGCTGCCACCTGAGTTTTTGATCTCAGCCATTCTCACTAGTGTGAGGTGGATTCTCAGGGCTGTTTTGATTTGCATTTCCCTGATGACTAAAGATGTTGAACATTTCTTTAGGTGCTTCTCAGCCATTCGGAATTCCTCGGTTCAGAATTCTTTGTTTAGCTCTGTACTCCATTTTTAAGAGGGTTATTTCATTTTCTGGAGTCTAACTTCTTGATTTCTTTGTGTGTGTGTGTGTGTGTGTGTGTGTGTGTATATATATATATATATATATATATATATATATATATATATATATATATATATATATATATATATATTGGATTTATTGGATGTAAAGTTGGTAAAGATCTTTTCCCAGTCTGTTGGTTGCAGTTTTGTCCTATTGACAGTGTCCTTGGCCTTACAGAAGCTTTGTAATTTAATGAGGTCTCATTTGTCAATTCTTGATCTTAGACCATAATGTAATCATTTTCTGTTCAGGAAATTTCCCCCTGTGCCCATATACTTGAGGCTTTTCCACACTTTCTTTTCTATTAGATTCAGTGTATCTGGTTTTATTTGGAGATATTTCATCCACTTGGACTTGAGCTTTGTAAAAGCAGATAAGAATGGATCAATTTGCATTCTTCTAAATGCTAACCACCAGTTGAGCCAGCACCATTTGTTGAAAATTCTGTCTTTTTTTCCACTGGATGGTTTTAGCTACTTTGTCAAAGATCAAGTGATCATAGGTGTGTGGGTTCATTTCTGGGTCTTCAATTCTATCCCATTAATCTATTTGCCTGTCACTGTACCAATGCAATGCACTTTTTGTTACAATTGATCTGTAGTATAGCTTGAGGTCAGGAATTATGATTCCACCAGAAGTTCTTTTATTGTTGAGAATCATTTTTAATATCTTGGGTTTTTGTTATTCCAGATGAATTTGGAAATTGTTCTTTCTAAATCTATGAATAATTGAGTTGGAATTTTGATGGGGATTGCATTGAATAGGTAGATAGCTTTTGGCAAGATGACCATTTTTACTATATTAATCCTGCCAATCCATGAGCATGAGAGATCTTCCCATCTTCTGAGATCTTCTTCAATTTCTCTCTTCAGAGACTTGAAGGTTTTTTTTTTTTTTTTTTTTTTTTTTTTCGTTTTTTGAGACTGGGTTTCTCTGTGTAGCTCTGGCTGTCCTGGAACAGACAGATCTTTCACTTGCTTAGAGTCACACCAAGGTATTTTATATTATTTGTGACTATTGTGAAAGGTGTTGTTTCCCTAATTTCTTTCTCAGCCTGTTTATCCTTTGAGTAGAGGAAGGCCACTGGTTTGTTTGAGTGTTTGAGCCACTTTGCTGAAGTTGTTTATCAGGTTTAGGAGTTCTCTGGTGGAATGTTTTGGATTAATATCATATCAGCTGCAAATAGTGATATTTTGACTTCTTCCTTTCAAATTGGTATCCCATTGACCTCCTCTTGTTATCTAATTGCTCTGGCTAGAACTTCAAGTAGTATATTGAACAGGTATGGAGAGAGTAGATAGCCTTGTCTAGTCCCTGATTTTAATGGGGTTGCTTCCAGCTTCTCTCCATTTACTTTGATGTTGGCTACTGGTTTGCTGTATACTGCTTTTATTTTTATTTTTATTTATTTTTTATTAGATATTTTCTTAATTTACATTTCAAATGCTATTCTGAAAGTCCCCTCCCCCCTTCCCCCTCCCTGCTCCCCTGTCCACCCACTCCCACTTCTTGGCCCTGGCGTTCCCCTGTATTGGGGCATATAAAGATTGCTTTTATTATGTTTAGGTATGGGCCTTGGATTCCTGATCTTTCCAAGACTTTTATCGTGAAGAAGTATTAGATTTTGTCAAATGCTTTCTCAGCATCTAATGATATGATCATGTGGTGGTTTTTTTTTTTCCTTTTTGTTTGTTTATATAGTGGATTACATTGGTGGATTTCTCAATATTGAACCATTCCTGCATCTCTGGGATGAAGTCTACTTGATCATGATGGATGATCATTTTGATGTGTTCTTGGATTTGATTTGCAAGAATGTTATTGAGTATTTTTGCATTGATATTCATAAGGAAAATTGGTCTGAAGTCCTCTTTCTTTGTAGGATCTTTGTGTGATTTACGTATCAGAGTAATTGTGGCTTCATAGAATGAATTGGGTAGTGTTCCTTCTGTTTCTATTTTGTGGAATACTTAGAATAGTATTGGCATGAGGTCTTCTTTGAAGGTGTGATAGAACTCTGCCCTAAACCCATCTGGCCCTGGGCTTTCTTTAGTTGGGAGACTATCAATGACTGTTTCTACTTCTTTAGTGGTTATGGAACTGTTTAGATTGTTTATCTGATTTTGATTTAACTTTTGTACCTGCTAACTTTCTAGAAAATTTTCCAATTCATTCAGATTTTCCACTTTTGTTGATTATAGGCTTTTGTAGTAGGATCTGTAGGTTTTTAAAATTTCCTCAGTTTCTGTTGTTATGTCTCCCTTTTCATTTCTGATTTTGTTGATTTGGATACTGCCCTCTGATTTGTTTGGTAAAGGTTCATCTATCCTGTTGATTTTCTCAAAGAACCAGCTCCTGGTTTGGTTGATTCTTTGTATAGCTCGTTTTGTTTCTATTTGGTTGATTTCAGCCCTGAGTTTGATTATTTCCTGCTTTCTACTTCTCTTGGGTCTATTTGTTTCTTTTTGTTCTCGAGCTTTCAGTTGTGTTGTCAAGCTGCTAGTGTATGCTCTCTCCAGATTCTTTTTGGAGGCACTTACAGCTATGTGTTTTCCTCTTAGCACTGCTTTCATTGTGTCCTGTAAGATTGGGTATGTTGTAGCTTCATTTTCATTAATTCTAAAAAGTCTTTAATTTCTTTTTTTTATTTCTTCCTTGAACATGTTGTCATTGGGTAGAGTGTTCTTTAGCTTCTGCTTGTATGTGGGCTTTCTATTATTTTTGTTGTTATTGAAGACATTCCTTAGTCAGTAATGATCTGATAGGATACATGGGATTATATCAATCTTCTTGTATCTATTGCAGCTTGTTTTATGACCAATTATACAGTCAATTTTGGAGAAGGTACTGTGAGGTTCTGAGAAGGTGTTTTCTTTTGTTTTAGGATAAAATGTTCTATAGATATCTGTTAGATCCATTTGGTTCATAGCTTCTGTTAGTTTCACTGTGTCTCTGTCTAGTTTCTGTTTCTACTGATGAGAGTGAAGTGTTGAAGTTTCCCACAATTATTGTGTGAGGTGCAATGTGTGCTTTGAGATTTAGCATAGGTTTTTTTTTTGTTGTTGTTGTTTTCCTGGATGGTTTTGTTCAATTCCATCCCCTATTTGGCTGTGTTTTCCTGTAGTTCTTTAAGGGATTATTGTGTTTCCTCTTTAAGGGCTTCTACCTGTTTACCTGTGTTCTTCTGTATTTGTTTAAGGGAGTTATTTATGCCCTTCTTAAATTCCTCTATCAACATCATGATATGTGATTTTTACATCAAAATCTTGCTTTCCAGTGTGTTGGGGTATCCAGGACTTGCTGTTTTGGTAGAACTAGGTTCTGGTGATGCCATGTAGCCTTGGTTTCTGTTGGTAAGATTCTTGCACTTGCCTTTTGCCATCTGGTTATTTCTGGTGTTAGTTGATTTTGCTGTCTCTGGCTTGAGCTTGTCCTTCCTGTGGGCCTGTAAGCCTTTGTCGGCACTCCTGGGAGACCAGATCTCCCCTGGCAGGACCCATGCATTGAGGGCTGCCAAACAGCCCCACCTCCTGGGTGCAGATGGAGGCCAGAAGGACTCTGTCCCAGCTGCTCTACTGCTCCTGAGCCCTGTGTTCTCCTGGCTGGTCCCACCTTAGACAGTTAGAGGATTGAAGAAATCCTGCATTTCTTTTTCTGGCTTCCTTGATTTGCCCTCATGAGTCTTCTATCTGCTAGAATATGTTAACTCACTGGGCAGCAGAAGATGCAGAGATCTAATCTCAATCAATTAGTGGCTTTAGCAAGATCCTGGAGTTACTTTTTGTGGTCAACAATAAAGAATTGTTAACAAGGACCATATAAACAAGTATTTTCTGGACAGGAAGAAAACAGAGCCACATCTAAATGATTAATTCCTAGCAAATATCAGGTTGATAAAGATACAATGGAGTTACATTCTTCTGGATGAAGCCACAGTAAATACCTGGTTTGTAATCAACATTTTGCAACAAACTCTCTCTGCCATATTTATTCTTTTGTATTCATAAGGGTGAGACATTTGATACAGAGAAAGTTCATATAACACTTCTCTTTTCTCTGTATCACTCCACTAGAAAACCTAATTAATCTGTTTTTCTGTTAGTTTATTTATAGACACTTCAGTGTTGATAGGCCCTTCAAGGAAATGGTAAACTTGCACAGTTATACAACAAAGTAAATTTTGTGTTTCTGGTATTTTTCTCATTTTGAAGTTTTATAAGAAAAATCCTTCTTGTATGTATGTGGTAGGGGACATGCATTTGTGTATATAATGCCTAGCATTCAGAAAGAAAATGAATATGCAGATCATCTGAAAAGAAGTTAGACTAAACTTATGTTTCTGAACTTAAGAAAGGAGAAAACTTAGGAGATTGTGACAGAAAATTCTGCATAAATTGAGCTTATAATATATTGAGATTAAACTAAATATTTAGAAGAACTTGGTCATAAAACATAAATTTAAAACTATAGTCATATATGTAGGTACATATAAATAGAGTATCTGTAGAAGAGAAACCTATTCAACGCAGTGCCTTCCTTTTGGTTTTTGAAAGGATCATAGTAATTTAAAAATGTAAAATGTTGGTCATTGTGGTATAAGGGAGAGTGAGCAAGGAAAAAAAAACATAGGATTTGATTTATAGTCATTTTCTTTTTAAATTTTATTCATTTATTTATTGCTTTTACACTCAATACTTTATTCCCCCCATCCACCCTCTGACTGTTCCACATGCCATACCTCTTCCCTACCTCCCTTTTCATATGGATGTCCCCTCCCCCACCCCATCTGACCTCAAAATTCCCTGGGGCCTCCAGTCTCTTGAGGGGTCGGTGTATCATCCCTGAATGAATACTGACCTGGAAGACCTCTTCTATATGTGTGTTGGAAACCTCATATCAGCTGGTGTATGCTGTCTGTTTGGTTGTCCAGTGTTTGAGAGATCTTGGGGGTCCAGCCTAATTGAAATTACTCATCCATCCTCTTACAGAATTGTCCTTCTCCTCAGTTTCATTCAGCCTTCCCTAATTCAACAACAGAGGTCACCTGCTTCTGCCCATTGGTTGGGTGCAAATATCTGCAGCTGCTTGTTGGGTCTTTCAGAGGGCACTCATGATAGGTCTCTTTTTGTGAGTGCTCCATAGCCTCAGTAATAGTGCCAGGCCTTGGGACCTCCCCTTGAGCTGGATTTCACTTTGGGCCTTTCTCTGGACCTTCATTTCCTCAGGCTCTTCTCCATTTCCATCCCCGTAATTCTTTCAGACAAGAAAACTATGGGTCAGAGATGTGACTGTGGGACGGGAACCCCATCTGTCATTTGATGTCCTGATTTTCATACACATAAACTGAGCAGAGAAGCTCTTGTGCTTAGATATGATTTTGTATTATAAGAAGTAGAAACTCTGGGGCTTTTAAAGAAGTTCAGAAGTGCTTAAAAAGGAGAACTGGGCAGTCTGTAAAAATAATCAAATCTACACGAAAATGCTTGTTTTCCCAACATTTTATTCATTTATGAACATTTCTCCCTATTTCAGTTCACGAAGAGAAATGAAGTGGACTGAAGAGAAATGAAGTGTTGTGGAAAAAATGTAGATGGAGTCTGGGAATTTGTATGAGAGAACCATTAACATTTTCCCTTTTAAAATATTAGTTAAAATACCGATTTATATAAAAAAACGATGATCATTCTATCTTATATAGTTAGAAAAACTTGTTTATTATACATAAAAGACAAGAAAGAAACAAGAATTAGGCATTTCAATATCTATGATATGAAACAGTCACACAACAGTCCTATAGA
Source organism: Mus minutoides (assembly GCA_902729485.2). Lineage (NCBI taxonomy): Eukaryota > Metazoa > Chordata > Mammalia > Rodentia > Muridae > Mus > Mus minutoides. Next base: position 32,816 of record CACVCL010027443.1, on the reverse strand, counting down.
TTTCAACTTATTTAAAGACAGAGAAAGATAACAGTATTGGATCCCAATGTCACCCTTTGGTTTACTATGAAAAATGGCATTCAGGAAAGTGATACATCAGAGTCTAGATTGCACCACACTGATCGATTAAGTTTGTCTTAATAATTATTATTATTATTATTATTTTGTATATTGCTGAGTGCCAGGGATATGATTGATACTATGTCAGTCTTAGGGAAAATATATCTAGTTGATGTTAAAAAAAACAGCTTAAAAGGGGTCTTCAACCCTATAGGTGGAAGAATAACCATGAACTAACTAGTACCCCCTGGGCTCGTGTCTCTAGCTGCATATATAGAAGAGGATGGCCTAGTTGGCCATCAGTGGGAAGAGAGGCCCCTTGGTTATGCAGACTTTATATGCCCCAATACAGGGGAACGCCGGGGCCAGGGGGTGGGAGCGGGTGGGTANCACCAGAATAACCTGTCCAGGAAATAGTACTATTCACGGTGGCTAGCCTCTTCTATATTAGGTAAGACAACCTCTCATGATCATGTCCCTGAAACCAGTCTGATCTGGGAAATCCTACAATTGGGACTAGCTTTTCAGGTAGCTCTGGGCTGTATCAAGTTATCAGTTCAAACAGGAAAATGGGAATATTCTAACATAACTCATAGACATCTACATTCTCAAATATTCTTTCTTTAGACTGAAAAAATAAGAATGTGCTTCTCAGTTCAACATTCAGGGGGCTAAGAACCATCTTTACTTTTTGGGAGGAGTAACATCTTCCTTAAGTCTGAGTTTGAGTTCTGAATTTTCCTAATCCCTAAAATACTGAAAATATATATCTCATATGCTATGAAATTGAGAGATGGTAACTTGCATAAAGCACTTTGAAAAGTGTTACTGAAATTCAGCAAACACTCCAGAAAGAGTGATGTTTGAGTACCACTCAAGACTCTTCTTGAACTGAAATACATATGAAAGGTTGAAGAAAACTATTGTCAAAGAAAATTACAGTACCTTGCATTATCTGATAACATATACGTGGAATAACGTGTCAAGTCACAATGGGCAAGTTTTATTTTTGTATTTATTTTCAACACCTTTTAGTCTGAGCTTTGCATGTCCTCCTTTGTAAAATGTCAGTAGTTATAGACTCATGCATTTGCTCTGATAATTATTATCTCATGTGTAGGCACAGATTTCATTAAACCTACTTTAATAAGGGTTCCTAAAAGTTTGACCCACTTCTAGCCCACCATCCAAGGTGTTGTGGTAAATTTCTAACCCCAATAATTCCATATAAGGGAAACACAGCTCACTTAAATATTTATAAACTGCACACCTATATTGGACAGATAGTTCTCTACACCACTTTCTTCCCCAGCTATGAAATCCCTGCTACTTGCAATTTCTCCAGGCCATTTACTTTTGATCTATATTCCTTCCACCTTCTGCCCCTCTGTCCTTCTCCATCCACCATCTCTTCCAACTCCTTTTCTTCCTGTCTTTCCCTCCAAAAATCCGCCTCCTCATTTTCACCCAGTGATTAGCTCTTTGACATCTTTATTAGCCAATAAGATAGTTAAGGAGAAATGCTCTACACAAAAGTAGGGAGTGAAAAGATGGGTAATAGGACAGTGGGAATGTAGACCTGTTTAGAAGTAGTTCTTTGGATTGGTTCCAATCTCCACTGTCTGGATATCGGCAGTCCAGTTCAAGTGTCACCAAACGCGAATCAGCAGATACAGCACAATCCAGTAGAAACAACCAGGCCTCCATCTGAACCAGCACTAGTCAACAGGAGAGACCAGAACTAGGAGTTGTCTGATGTGCCTCTCTCAACAAAGTGAAGATTATTGAAGATGAGAGACTAATGAAGCCTTGCAAAGCTAGGACAGTTTCTGTCCCTTGAGTCCTACTTATAATCTTTCCAAACATCAAGAGTCCTCCCACAGGTTTTGCCTCAACAAAACACATATATTAATGGTGGCTTTATATTATTTATTTAATTTTTAAGTAAAAAATAAAATTGTATGTATTTGGTACTTAATGTTTTGATATATTAATGCATTATAAGTGAAGTAAATCCAGATGTTTGTTATATGTGTAATCTGATACACTTTATGTTTAAAAACCATATAAAAGTTAGGCATTAGCAACTTTCAAGTCTGCAACATACTGTTATTGACTATATTCTCCAAATACTTTCTGGAAATAACCTGAAAATTCTGTATCTGATTACAATAATTTCTACAAACTCCCTCCTCCTACTCTATTCCAATTTGCTTTTCACGGAGCATTTACACTGCTCTGTGATCATTGTATATATTTGAATCTCCATCAGTAGGTCTTGGAGATATATTTTTTTGCACATTTTTCCCTTAACACCCATTCTCCCAGGTGTAAGGTGACAACTCTTGAAGGTTTACATAAAAATGTCTCTCATAAATAGCTCTATTTTGTTATGCTGAGCATTTTTCATTTTCTTTTGTCTATTTTTATGACTCTGTTAGAGAAGAGTTTGTTCAAGTTAACTAAAAATGTGCCCAATTTGATTTCAGATTAGTTGTTTTATTATTGATTTGAGTCCTAGTAATTTTTTTTTACCATTACACCCTTATAAGTATGCAGTTTCGATCCATTTTTTTTTTATTTCATAAGCTGTTCTTCAATAAGTTGTTGGGTCTTTTGCTGGGAAGAAACCTCTGAGTTGATGTCATTCTTCATTTCTATGTTTGTTCTTATCTAGTATTAGTGTCTATTTTTAGAAACCCACAGAAATATCATAGTGGTTTTCCCATGTTTTCTTTTAGTATTACTGGCTTCAGATCTTACATTTAAGGTTTTAATGTTTTTAAATTGTCTCTTTTATATGATAGGAAATGGAGCTCCAATTTCATTCTTTTGTGTGTGGACATTCAGTTGTCTAGCACCATTTATTAAAGGTATTGTCCTTTCTTTAATCTATGCTTCTGGGATCTTAAGCAAAATCAGTTGATTATAAAGAGCAACATTTCTTTCTAGACTATCATTCTGACTGAGCTGTATGTCCACATGAATGGCCATTCCATGTTATTTTTACTATTATTGATTTGTCATTGATTTTTAAAATCTTCTAATATGCTGCAGTTTAGCCACAGAGCCTGGGTCTAGAAAGTGAGTACCTGGAGTAACTTGGTGATTATAATCTAGTTGTGGCTGGATGATAATGGATCCTTTCCTGGAATACTCAGTTCTGGGTATTTCTTGGTGGAGGGGAATTCTTTGGTGTGTCTCCCTTTCTATGTTTGCATGTTGGGAAGGTGCTGGTTTACTTTAATGGCAAAAGTCTCCACATCTTTGGTTGAGACAGTGGGTTTAATTCATATTGGATGATACCAACAGTTCCCACACTATTTCATTTGCTCATCTTTTCAGTGATTCAGTTACTAAGAATGGCTTAAGAGCTTAAAAGACTGTACAAAACATAAACAATCAATTTTTATATAATTTTGCGTGTTGCTGAAGGTTTTCTCCTTGCACTTCTGAAAACACATGCTAACAGTATTAACCTACAGAGGCAATGAATTAAATGGTGTGATGACTTTAAAGAGCTTAACATAGTGAATGCAACCTAATAAATATTTACGTGAGATGTCTGTACAAGCAAATGGTAAAGACATAAGGTTAGCTAACTTGGGAAAATGTGTAGTAGATATTTAGTAATATTATATTGTCAAATATGTTTATAGACCCAAAATTATATTATTTTAATCTGCCTATATCAGATAGACCTTGGATCAGGTAATACATTTAAATCAAGTAAACTTTTCGCATAGTTCTGGCATCTGTGGTGTATGATGTAACAGCACCAGATGCCTCCATGCCTCAAGATGTCCTCTTCCACCGTTGTTGTACTTGCTCATGGGTTAGTAGAGGAGGTCAGAAAAGGTCAGAACAGATTCCCTCAGCCTTTTTATATGAACACTAATTTCTTCAATGAGAGCAGAGATTCTATAAACTAATTACTCCTGAAGGAACCTGATTCTCACAGGAATTACGGAGGCATACAAATAGACAAGCGCATACCTGAATGGAAAAGCATTCATTGAGAGAGAAGGGGGGTGGGGGAGAGAGAATCACCAAGAGACAGTCACTGAGAGGTAGAGATACAGAAAGAGACAGAGAGACAAAGAGGGATCAAGACGGAGGTATACAGACACAAAAAGATGGAGAGGTACATAGAGACAGACAGAGACATAGAAAGACGTGATACAGGGAGAGACAGAGACAGGGAAAGAGAGACAGCAAGATAGAGAGACAGAGACAGAAGAAGACAGAGAAAGAGAGAAACAGAGAAAGCTACAGAGGCATGACGAGAGAGAGAGAGAGAGAGAGAGAGAAAGAGACAGAGACAGAGAAAGACAGACAGAGACACAGGGAGATACAGAGACAGAGAGAGACACACACAGAGAGAATGATGTATTTTTTGAATTTCAGTCTCACTTGTGGTTGGGAGGCTTAGGTTGACATTTCAAGATTCTTCTCTTCCTAGTTTATTACTCTTCGAGGCTCACCTGATTTTTTAATGGCAGCAATCTAAATATTTAAAGTAGCTTGGAGAACTCAGCTGTTCATCCACACTTTCCTGCAGTTAGGAGGTCTTCTAAAATGCTACACTATAATTTATTATCTCCCCAACTTTATTATTTCATAGTAAGTCCTGCATATCCAAACAAAATTCAGCTGTTCAAAAGTTTCCTTAATGAAAACATCCTTCAAAGTCTTTGATTTAATACAGTCCTTAAAAATGTTGCCTTTCCCTGATTGTAATAGAAAGGGAAATGACAGAGCCGAAAGGATTTACAAATATTTTGCACTCCCCTCTAGTGCTCCCTTGAACTTTTGACTCTCAGTTTCATGAGAAAGAAACAGAATACTGGAAATCAGACTTCCCCAATGGGATCAAATAGCTGAACAAGATTCTTTTCCTTCCATGCTCTGTTTTAGTGGAACCAACCATGCAAGACATGATTTTTAATCTCCAGACTTATCATTTTCTTGGCTTTTCTTCAGAAACACTCAGCAAAGGTGATAATGATAGCTGACAGCTCTGAACAGGAAGCCAAGAACACAGAGGTCTGAGCTGAGCCATCTGCTCACAATTCAGAGATTATACTTGCCTCCTACTACTGAAAGTAGCTTTCATTACTGTTCAGGTGGGCTAGGCTGAAGTGATAAGCCACAAGGTAATGTTCTTGTGTCTTATTCTGAAGCCTGGCTGACTGCAGTATCCTAGTTGATTTACACACATTACGCTGTGCACCATCAATGACATCATAAATGTGGAATGGATTTTTCCTTATACCCGCTGGCTTAGGGTGGATTGTCTTTTGTTGATTTGTTCAGCATGATCTGGCCATTTATTCTGTTGCCCTCTGAGGACCAAATTGCACCCATTTAATGGACCAGATAGGAGTTAGGAATGGCCTCATTTTCTTCTTGAGGAATAATTAATTAAGAAAAGCTTTCCTTTTTATTTTTTACTGGCTTTGAATCTCCCTGATTATTTAATACTATCCATAACTGAGGACCCTCTATTTAATATTGAATACTAAATTGTTTCAAAACATACAAAATATTCTTTAGGAGTTAAGCATAGTAACACAGCATAAACATTAAAAATTAATCATTAAGAAATATATTCAGGCCGGCATAGTGGCACACGCCTTCAATCCCAGCACTTGGGAGGCAGAGGCAGGTGATTTCTGAGTTCGAGGCCAGCCTGGTCTACAAAGTGAGTTTCCGGACAGCCAGAGCTACACAGAGAAACCCTGTCTCGAAAAAACAAAACAAAACAAAACAAAACAAAACAAAACAAAACAAAAAAGAAATATATTTAAAAGCCCTTATATGATACTACCTGACATAGTGAGGGAATATTTAAAACACCTTATATATCTGTGTACATTGTCTAACAATGATTTTAATTAAAAAATTGTAAGAGTTACTAGGAGAGAAATTATTTTATCAGTAAGTATATTTTTAAAATTTCAGAATAACAAAAATTCTTTGAATTTACATTTTAAGAAATTGCTACTTTCAAGCACAGAAAGAAAATTTTTCAATAATATTTACATGATGTCTTTATAACATCATTTTAGTATTTTCAACTGTTAATATTCAACAAACAGAATAATTACTTCAAGCTGTATTTCATTGTTACATCTCCCTTTTCATTTCTTCTTTTATTAATTTGGATACTGTCTCTGTGCCCTCTGGTTAGTCTGGCTAAGGGCTTATCTATCTTATTAATTTTCTCAAAGAACCAGCTCTTGGTTTTGCCGATTCTTTGTATAGTTCTTTTTGTTTCTATTTGGTTGATTTCAGCCCTGAGTTTGATTATTTTCTGAGGTCTACTCCTTTTGGATATGTTTGCTTTTTTTGTTGTTCTAGAGCTTTCAGGTATGTTGACAAGGTGCTATTGTAAGCTCTCTCCAGTTAGTTTTCCTCTTATCACTGTTTTCATTGTGTCCCATAAGTTTTGGTATGATGTGTCTTCATTTTCATTAAATTCTAAAAAGTTTTAAATTTCTTTCTTTATTTCATCCTTGACCAAGTTATCATTTAGTAGAGCATTGTTCAGCTTCCAAGTGTATGTGTGCTTTCCTTTGTTTTTGTCAGTATTTAAGATCAGCCTTAATCTGTGGTGATCTGATAGGATGCATGGGATTATTTCAATCTTCTTGTATCTGTTGAGGCCTGTTTTGTGACCAATTACATGGTCAATTTTGGAGAAGGTACCATGATCTGCTAAGAAGAAGATATATCCTTTTGCTTTAGGATAAAATGTTCTGGAAATAGCTGTTAGATCCATTTGATTCATAACTTCTGTTAGTTTCACTAAGTGGCTTACGTGTTTACAAGACATCCAGGATTGTTGCTGTCCATACTGGAGAACAGAGAAGCCCATGTAGATATGGTTAGGTGATGGCATTCTCAAGGAAAAATTCATCTGAAATATTTGAGTATGAGATCAAACACAGGATAAAGTTCTCAATGCATGGTCTCAATGATAAACATTCTTCAGCTGAGCCAAGAACAGGGGCAAGAGGTGTCCGATGGTGGTGTCTTTGCCCATAATGGGAGAGAGGCCCATGATGACTGAAGCCAGTGCTGACTTGACATGTTGGTTGGCATCTGACACAAGCTCCTTGATGCAGGGCACTGTCTGGGTCATGATCACATTCTCCCGGCAGTCAACTGAGAGATTTTTCACAGACCTCTTTGACCTTGTGGGAGGCTGCGGCCCTCACCTCGGCCTCACAGTCCTTCATTACCAAGCACGTACTGCTCACAGTTCTTCATATGACCGGGGACCCACTCGCCAAAGTCTGCTTTGATGCTACAGAAGATAGGACCCATTCTTGATAACAGCACCCTGCAATGTGAAGTCAAGCCCATCCTGGAGAAGCTGACCCAGGGCCAGGATGTGGATGTCAAGTACTTTGCCCAGGAGGCTCTGTTCTCTCTCTTGCCTGATGCTGGAAGAAGCATTGCAGGCCTCTGGTGTCCACCCTCCAACCCCCACAAAGTTATCTCCCTTAGAGAGGTGGTGGGGACAAATGACTGTCCTCCCTGTGCTTGGTCCGACCCCAGACCTCTCCCCCAGCGCGGTTCCATTCCTCCTCACTGTAGCCTGGGGGGACTTCTCTGTCCACCTCCCAAGGAGCTGGGGCAATACAAGTTGTGGCAGGACAGCAGCCTGAAAAGAAGGGAGAGATGGGAGCATCCTAGGTCACTGGCTTTTGCTACTGTAATGGAGACCCCTTCCCCATCTACTTACCACCACCCTTTCCTAACCCCAACCATGTTTTTTTGTGTGTCAATTGTGCCATTTTTATTTTATTCCTTTCCCTACTCTACACAGAGAAATAAAGGTGTAGAATAAAGAAATAAACAAACAAACAAACAAACAAATAAATAAATAAATAAATAAATAAACATTCAAAGATGTCTAAGTCAGGGTCATCACCGGAAGAGAAAACTACACATATGAAGTACACTCATGTATAGATATAAGCTGGCAGACACTGAGGATGATAATATGAACATTTATTTTTATGTGTGCACACATAGATTCTCTAGGAATGCTATTAATAAAAATTATAATTTACTCATAATGATATTTAATTTTTTGTTGGTTTGGTTTGGTTTTTTTGAGATAGGGTTTCTCTGTATAGCCCTGGCTGTCCTGGAACTCACTTTGTAGACCAGGCTGGCCTCAAACTCAGAAATCCACTAGCCTCTGCCTCCTAAGTGCTGGGATTAAAGACATGCACCACCATGCCCCACTTGATATTCAAATTTAAATGGGGAAATAATTGCTTTGTGCTCTAAAAAATGTAAAGGGGATTTTTTTCTAAATCATATTTGTGCAAAAGCAAAATTTTCCCCATCTTTCAGGAATAAATGGATCAATGAACAAATTGCTCAGGACAGCAGTTTTGTTTCAACTATTATTAGGCTGTAGCTGGGGAGATAGCCTTGTGTATAAAAGTGCTTTGAATCACAAGCCTATTCATTTAAATTCAGATTACAGAATCCACGTAAGGAACTGGACATAATACTATGTAATCCCTCTGTAATCCATGTACTGTGAATATGCTTAACAATAAGGATGTGCGCCCCCCATTTGGGACAGCAAAAGTGGTCATATTCATGATTGTTTAAGGCCTGAGCCAATGGGATTTGCATTGGATAAGGAAAAAAAAAAAAAAAAAAAAAAAAGGAATCCAGGGATCCTCATCGAATTTAGTGAAAGGAAGGGAAAAGAGAGAACACTTGTGGAATCGAAAGGAAATTCAGTTTGAGTACACCTTCCACATGGTGTGGGCCATGTTAAAGATATGGATTTCATAAGACGTACATAGTTAGAGGTTTTAACCAAGTCAATAGCCTGACCTTATTTAGTTCAGTATGAACAATGAATCAGAGAGCGTTGAGCTTAAATGTCATTCAATTAGAATTACTTTTGAATAGTCAGTGTAAGATAATTATGTCCCGAAGAAGAGAAGTTTTGGGACTGTTATGGAGATTCCACATGCATTTAGAGTATGTCATTGAATGGACCTGGTACATTTATAAGCATTAATGTAGATTCAAAAAAATGTGTGGATGGTTTGAGGCTTATGGCATATGCAACTAAAAGGCTGATAGTGAGAAGCCACTGGACTTCAGAAGCAGATGTAGAGCTTGGCATGCTGAGCATGAAGAACCTTTCCCAAGAAAAGGTACAGTTTCCATGGACTGGGTTATGTGGATATTTTCAGTAGATGCAATCATAAAATTAACTCTGTAAGTTGGTTTTAGAAAAGGAAAATACAAGTTGGTGAGTTTACTGTACAAAGTCAAGATGTAACCCTGCAAGGTAACTAACTCATAGCTGACTGTGGTAGCACAGAGGGATGGCATGGCAATGCCAGGCTTTGTTGGTATATATAGAGAAAATATTTTATTCCAAACATGAAAAACATGATTTAAAGTCTGAGTTTTAATTCCAGATTTCAGGTTTAGAAACAAAATATTATTCTCTTTCAAGTTCAGTTTAAAATTTTTCAAAATCTGATTTTATTTCTTTTATAATTAGAAGATTCAAAATCCATAACAAGAATTTAGAGAAGAAATACATCAAGATCAAAATCAAACTCTTTTCCTTGAAAGAGTTAAATATATAGATCTTTGCAAAACCGAAGTCCTTGACATTTTCAGAAATACCACTAATCAGAAGAGGAAATGTATCTGTAGGAAAATTGGAATAGCGAATCCTAACACAACATCAACATGAATTTACAATTCTTATAAATGTTCAAATACTAACCCAGAAATCCTGATTTTGAGGGTTTAAGTATAAGCAAAGAAAATATTTGCTGAGATTTGATTACAGGACAAAATTCTGGTGAGGGTAGAATTGAAACTAGAAAGGGCCCTGTGTCAGGAAAGGTTTTTCTTCAGAAAATTCTGACTTTAGTTACTTGAATATTTTCTAGTAAAATTTGGAGAAGGGAACAGATTAGTAAATTAAGAAAATGGTAGGACATAGTGGAAGAATATGAAATAAATATGATCAAAATATATTGTATTAATATGTTTGAAATCCTCAAAAATTAATATGTATTAATTTAAAATAGTATGTTAAAACACTTTAAATTTAAGAGAAATAATGAATACAAATACACACACACACANGGTCAGGGAATATATTGCTAGCTGCAGAGTATGGCCAGACAGCAATATTCCAGTCATGCTTCTTGAAAAAGCACTGCTTCTACTTGGAAAGACATTTTGAAGGAAGCTCAGCTTATGGCTACTCTTGAAATAGCATGGATACTGAAATCATTCTATGATTGTAAGAACTCAAATAGAGATTATTTGCCTCTTTAAGTGTATGTTCAACATTCATCTCATCAAAATATTGCTTGATCCAAAGAAACAAGGACAGTCCTCTTGTTTTGTTTAATAATGGCTCTATTTCAGAATCTTAAAGTGTTTTGCAGGCAGGAGCTTTTCATTCATTACCTTTACAGTTTCTTTTGGAGGAGACTTAATGAAATGTAATGATATTTCTGGGAAATTTGGATAGACTGAGTAAAGCCTGACAAGGCTGCCAATAGATCTGAGGATGAGCCAAGAATAGCAAACAGGATTTCTACATCTGTGTTTTAACAAACAGACACACAGACATTATATTCATCAATATTAAATAATTAGAACAACAGACTAGAATGTTGTTTAAAAAAAAAAAAAAGCTATTGACCAAAGTCTGTCTGTGTGGGCACTGGAGCAGACTTATACTGGAGTTTTAGTGGTTTCCTTACCCTATTCTAGGTGAATTGAATTGTAATCCTTCGAGAATATCAGTTCAGGGAGTGTGAACATAACTCTGCACCAGGGATCCTGACTGAAAATAAAGATTGCTCAAAGGATTTGTGAAAATGGCCTGGCAAGGTAAATTCTTCATGTTCATTTATACACTTCTGTGGAGAGTCAATGAACATGAGAATTTAAATTTAGCACAACACTTCATAGAGAGTAAACACTCAAGTCACTTTTTCTTTCCCCTTGGTAGATATCTTCTGCAGATTCATACTCTATGCTACCCCAAAGTTTATGTGTGTCCTTTGGACAGAGCCAAGGATCTACAATTCCCACAATCTTTTGCAATGTGCCTTCTGGCTTACATTTCTTCAGTGGGGGGAAAATATTCCTTGAGATTCTGAAAGCGGACGAGAGAAGTTACTAAAAGTCCTCTTCCGGGGGCAGCTAGATGCATTTCCTTAAAGGTTACAAGAATCACAGGTTTTGGCCATAGCTTCCAGAAATTTCCCTGAGATTTACCATTTTAGTGCAATGAATAGCAGAGGACCCTAACTGTATCCCCACAACTTTTGTCATATATTAATTTCTTTAAAGAAAATAATTGGTTAACATAAATTTCATCTTGTTATTCCTTGAATTGAATGGCTTCTAAGGAGTGCTTATTATTCTTGAACTAATCACTAGTTAATAATTTCTTTTTCTGTTGTCTTAATTATGGAATTCAATTATACATCACTGAGGAAGAAAGGCCAGTCGAGAAATGACAGTGATAATGCTTGTTAACACGAAGAATTTTATTCACATCACATCGTCATTCTCGTCTGTGCTTTCTGAATACCCTATCAAAAAAAATGTGACTCTTGCCCCACTCTCCCTGATTTTCATTCTCTCCACTCCACAACTGCTGAAATCCACACAAACCATAACCAGAATTTGTTGTATGGGGAAAAAATCTCTTTTTAACTTAAAATAAATTTGAAAATAAAAATCTACATTTCAGTGTTTTACAAAATAATAATCTCTGTGGGTCTTACCTATGATGTTTCTATCTAGAGTGTCTCAAAACTCCGGGAGACAAGGGACTTAATGGCTTTCCTGTTGAGTAGCTCTTGTTTAGGACATATTTGGAATGTAGCAAGTACTCAGTAAATAATTGTTGAGTGAAGGAATGGTGGTATATATACATAAATTTAATCCTAATATGAAGACTATTGAGAAAATTAAGAAAAGCCATTATTAACAATACCTAGCACATAACAAGCAGGAATTTACATCTATGTGATAGACTAATACTGAACTCAGACAACCAAACCTCTGCTATGTTATCCTAATGAGTGCCTTTTGCTCCTCTATATTAAATTGGAACATGATACAGCATCTATGTGGTCCAATTCAAACCCTTTAGAAGCTCGTGCTCCCATTGATGCCCCAGGACTGTATAATTTACCAAGGTGGGATACCTTGAAAAATCATCCAGATGCCTTTTTTGTTTTTTTAAATACAAACAATGAAGGAAAGTTGAAACACATGAAAGAACATCATCTTATAAATGCTGTCCTTGAGTAAAGCTGGAGGAAAAATAGATACTCTTACACATTCCTTGGAATACTTCAGAATATGGGAGATTTATTTATCAGATATTAGCATGATCTGAGTTATAGAATATTATTTTCATTAAGTAATTGCTACTTCCAGGGTGTGGGCCTGATTTTGGTTATGACTGGCTAGAGTGTAAACAACATGCTCCTACTTCCAGAGATCCATAAAGAAAAACATCTGTTTAATATGTGGCGTTTTTATAGGATGAGTGAATAGCTCATCCCGTCACACAAAAGGGCAATTTTATAAAAACCACTCTTGGAAAGTTAAGCTGTGCTCTGACCATTCCATTTCCTCTCTCTTGCTAGGCAAATATCTGAAGAACATTGGTAACAGGAATAATTAGAGTATCTCTGGATATGGATGTTATTTTGAAAGAGATCCTACACTGCATACGGTAGTCATATAAACATAAGATGAAGAGTGGAGTCAAAAGGAGGGACAAGATGCTCAAAACAACCACTGCCGTTTCTATCAGCAGAGACAAACAAGGGCCTCATTGTACAAGGCAGGGACTACAGATGGGTGTTCCTCATTAACTAGAGTCACCATTTGCATGCAAGAGAAGGATGTGGTCTGACAATGAGCTGTCTCTTCTCAATGTTCCAGTCTTTCCAAGTTCCACAAGATTTTTCCTTAAACATCCATATATCAGATTCCTTACTTTTCATAGCCTGCTTCTATTGCAGTGGGCTTTAAGAGCATTAATGTATATTTAATTCTGCTTGAATATAATTTTAGTCTGGCAATTTTATCACTGGTTGGAATGAGAAAATTAAAAATAAAACAAAGTTCAGAGCACAGACTGAAGGAATGACCATCCAGAGACTGCCTCACCTAGGGATCCATCCCATAAACAACCACCAAACCCATACACTACTGTGGATGCCAACAAGAGCTTGCTGACGGGAGCCTGATATAGCTGTCTCCTAAAAGACTCTGCCAGTACCTGACAAATACAGAAGTGGATGCTCTCATTCATCCATTGGATTGAGCACAGAGTCCCCAATAGAGGAGCTAGAGAAAGGAACCAAGGAGCTGAAGAGGTCTGCAGCCCCATAGGAGGAACAACAATATAAACTAACCAGTACCCTCAGAGCTCCCTGGAACTAAACCACCAATCAAAGAAAGCACATGGTGGGACTCATGGCTGTAGCTGCATATGTAGTAGAGGATGGTCTAGTTGGTCATCTGTGGGAGGAGAGGCCCTTGGTCCTGTGAAGGTTCTGTCTCCCAGTATAGGGGAATGCCGGGGCCAGGAGGGAGTGGTGGGGGGGAGGGGATAGGGGATTTTTGGAGGGGAAACTAGGAAAGAGGATAGCATTTGAAATGTAAATAAAGAAAATATCTAATAAAAAACAGGGAAAAAAAAAAGAAAACAAGAAGGCATCTTTGCCTCTGTGTGATAACACTGTGGTTCTAGTAGTCATACCTTTGGAAAGTTTTACAGCATGAATATTTCTACCTTTTATTAAAAATAGATTTTTTTCTTATACAACATATCCTGATTCCAGTTTTCTCTCCCTTTACTTTTTCCAGCCACCCCACCATTATTCTCATTCAGATGCATCCCTTTGTTGTCTCTCATTAGAGAGAAATAGGCTTCTAACAAAAACATACCAAAATAAAATACAGTAATATTAAAAAAAAAATCCCATTGAAGTTGGACAAGGCAAACCTACAGAAAGAAAAGATTCCAAGAGAAGGCACAAGAATCAGAGACCTATTCATATATACAGTCAGGAATCCATCAAAATACTGAACTGAATCTCTCTCTCTCTCTCTCTCTCTCTCTCTCTCTCTCTATATATATATATATATATATATATATATATATATATATATATATATTCATTCCTTGTATATATCTACCAATCCAGCCCTTCAGAGGATCCTAGAAGAAAAACTCCAACACAAAGAAGGTACCTACACCAAAGAAAAGATAAGATCTTAAGCATCTCACAACAAAGAAAAATGGAGAGAACCAAAAGCACATAAAACCACCTGCAAAAACAAACATATCAGGAACCAACAGTCATACGTCTTTAATATCTATCAATATTAATGGACTCAACTCATCTATGAAAAGACATAAGCTAACAGACTGGATAGGCAAACAAGATCCAGCATTTTGCTGCATACAAGACACACACCTCAAAAACAAAGACAGACACAATCTCAGAGTAAAAGGATAGAAAAAGAACTTCTGATAAAATGGTGTCAGGAAACAAACTGGAGTTGTCATCCTAATATCCAGTAAAATAGACTTTCAACCAAAAATTATCAAAGGTGATGAGGAAGGAGACTTCATATTCATCAAAGGGAAAAAACACCAAGAGAAAGTCTCAATTCTTTGCCCCAAATGCAAGGGCACCCACATTCAGAAAAAACTTTACTAAAGCTCAAAGCACACACTGAACACCACACAATGATAGTGTGAGACTTCAACACCCTACTCTTACCAATGGACTAGTCATTGGAATAGAAACTAAACAGAGACACAGTGAAACTCATAGAGGTTATGAACCAAATGGATTGAACAGATATCTACAGAACATTTTACCCTAAAACAAAAGAATATGTGTTCTTCTCAGCACCTCATGGTACCTTCTCCAAAACTGACCATCTAATTGGTCAAAAAACAACTCTCAACCTATACAACAAGATTGAAGTAATTCCATGCATCTTATCAGGTAACCATGGCCTAAGGCTGGTCTTCAATAACAGCAAAAACATCAGAAAGTCCACATACACATGGAAAGTGAACAACACTCTACTCAATATAACTTGGTCAGGGAGGAAATAATAAAAGAAATTAAAGACTTCCTGGAATTTAATGAAAATGCTGACACATCATAACCAAACTTATGGGACACAATGAAAGCAGTGCTAAGAGGAAAGTTCATAGGACTAAGTGCCCTGGTAAAGAAACTGGAGAGATCTTACACTAACAACTTAACAGCACACCTGAGAGCTCTAGATAAAAAAGAAACAAACTCACCCAAAAGGAGTATATGGGAGGAAATAGTCAAACTCAGGGCTGAAATCAACCAAATAAAAACAAAGAGAGCAATACAAAGAATCAATAAAACCAAAAGCTGGTTCTTTGAGAGAATCAACAAGATAGATAAACTCCTAGCCAAACAGACTAAAGGACACAGAGGCAGTATGCAAATTAACAAAATCAGAAATGAAAAGAGAGACACAACAGAAACAGAGGAAATTTAAAAAAACATCAGATTCCCACTATAAAAGCCTATACTCAAAAAACTGGAAAATCTAGATGCAATGGATGGTTTTCTAGACAGATACCACATATCAAAGTTAAATCAAGAGCAGGTACACTGTCTAAACAGGCCCATATTGCACAAGGAAATAGAAGAAGTCATTAAAAACCTCCTAACAAAAAAAAAAAGAAAAAAGAAAAAAGAAAAAAGAAAAAAAGAAACGCACAGGTCAGATGAATTTAGTACAGAATTCTAAAAGACCTTCAAAGAAGACCTGATACCAATATTCTTCAAATTACTAGTATAAAATGGATACAGAAGAAACACTACCTAGCTCACTCTATGAAGCCACAATAACTTTGATACCTAAACCACACAAGGACCCAACCAAAAAAGAAAACTTCAGACCAATCTTGCTTATGAATATTAATGCAAAAGTTCTCAATAAAACTCTTGCAAACAGAATAAAAGAACACATCAAAACTGTCATTCACCATGATCAAGTAGGCTTTATCCCAGGGATGCAAGGTTGGTTCAATATATGAAAATTCATTAAAATAATCCACTCTATAAACAAACTTAAAGAAAAAAAATCACATGATCATCTTCTTAAATGAAGAAAAAGCATTTGACATAATACAACATCCCTTCATGTTAAAAGTATTGGAAACATACAAGCAATTTACAGCAAACCAACAGCCAATATCAAAGTAAATGGAGACATACTTGAAGCAATTCCACTAAAATCAGGGACAAGACAAGGATGTCCACTCTCCCCATATCTAGTCAATATAGTGCTCAAAGTGCTAGCTAGAGCAATAAGACAACAAAAAGAGATCAAGGTAATACAAATTGGCAAAGAAGGTATCTCTATGTGCAGATGATGATAGTATACACAAGTGGCCCCAAAATTCTACCAGAGAACTTCCCCATTTGATGAACAGCTTCAGCAAAGTGGCTGGATATAAAACTAACTCAAATAAATCAATAGCCTTCCTTTATACAAATGATAAACAGGCTAAGAAGAAAATTAGGGAAACAACTCCCTTCAATGGCCACAAATAATATAAAATATCTTGGGGTAACTCTAACCAAATAAGTGAAAGACATGTATGAATGTAACTTCAGGTATCTCAAGAAAGAAATCGAGGAATACGTCAGAAAATGGAGAGATCTCCCATGCTCATGAATTGGCAGAATTAATATCATAAAAATAGCCATCCTACACAAGGCAATCTACAAATTCAATGCAATCCCCATCAAAATCCCAACAATTCTTCAAAGACATAGAAAGAGCAATTCTCAAATTCATCTGGAAATGAAAAATACCCAGAATAGCGAAAACAATTCTTAACAATAAAAGAACAGCTGGAGGAATAACCATCCAAGATTTCAAGCTTTACTACAGAGCAATAGTGATAAGAACTGCATGGTATTGGCACAGAGACAGACATATTGATCAATGGAATAGAATTGAAGATCTGCAAATAAAACCACAGCCTTAAGGACACTTGATATTTGACAAAGATGCCAAAAATATATAATGGAAAAAAAAACATCTCAATAAATGGTGCTGGACTAACTGGCTGTCTATCTGTATGTAGAAAAATGAAAATAGACCCATATTTGTCACATTGCACAAAGCTCAAGTCCAAGTATATCAAGAACATCAACATAAAACCAGATACACTGAATCTAATAGAAGAGAATTTGGAAAGAGCCTTGAACTCATTGGCACAGGAAATTTTCCTAAACAGAAATCCAATGGCTCATGCTGTAAGATTAAGAATTGATAATTGGGACCTCATAAAACTGGAAAGCTTCTTTAAGGCAGAGGACATAGCCAATATGACAAATTTGCAACCCACAGATTGGGAAAACATCTTCGCTAACCCCATATCTGATAGAGGGCTAAATCCAAAATACATAAAGAACTCAAGGCACTAACCACCAAAAACCCAATGGAGTATAAAATAAATGGAGTATAGAACTAAACTGAGAATTCACAATGGAGGAATCTCGAATGGCTGAGAAACACCTAAAGAAATGTTCCAAGTCCTTAGTGATCAGAAAGATGCAAATAAAATGACCCTGAGATTCAACCTTAGACCAGTCAGAATGGCTGAGATCAAAATCACAAGTGTCAACACTTGTTGGAAAGGATGTAGAGAAAGAGGACCACTCCTCCATTGCTGGTGGGACTGTAAACTGGTACAACCACTCTGGAAATCAATCTAGAGCTTTCTCAGAAAACTGGAAATAGGTCTACCTGAAGATCCAGCTATCCCACTCCTGGGAATGTCCTCAAATGATTCCCCACCATGCCACAGGAGCACATGTTCCACTTTGTTCATAGAGGGCTCACTTGTAATAGCCAGAAGCTAGAAACAACCCAGATGTCCCACAACAGAAGAATGGATACAGAAACTTCCTGAGTTTTGCAGGCAAATGTATGGAACTAGAAAATATTATCCTTAGTGAGATAACTCATACCCAAAAGGATATATGTGGTATGTATTCACTAATAAGTGGATGATAGCAAAAAAAAAAAAAAAAAAAATTACAGAATACCCAAGATACAGTTCATACAAGTCAAAAAGTTCCACAAGGTGAAGTGCCCAAGTATGGATGCCTCAGTCCCACTTGGGAGGGAGACGAAAGCAATCACACATGAGGAGAGAAGGAGGGCCCTGGGAAGGAAAGTGGACATGGGGTAGGCGGAAAGAGGGGAGCCCGATCTGGTATTGGGTGAGGAAAAATTACTGATGTTCAAGGGCAAGGAGAAAGAATAGAAATAGGTAACCTCAGGATGTAGGAGGTTGGGGAGAACCTCCACAAAGTACTAGAGACCTTGGAGTTGAGAGACTCTCAGGATGCAAAGGGAGGGACCTTAGACGAATTGCCTGATAGTAGGGAGAGGGAAGTTATAGGGCCCACCTCCAACAGAAAGACAGAACATCAAAGGAAGGATGCGGTTGCCATCCCACAGCCAAAACTGACCCATAATTGTCAGTTGACCTTTTCAGAAAGGTCTGAAAGAACTGCAGGGATGGAAATGAAGAGGATCTCCTAAAGTAAAGGAGGTCCAGCAACAGACCCAAAGTGGGATCCAGCTCAAGAGGCATCCCAAGGCCTGACATTCATACTGAGGCCATGGAGTGCTCAAGATCTTACCATCCCTACATCCGATAAGTAGATAATATCCAATATATAGAAGAACTCAAGTAGGTACATCTCAGAGTACAAAATAACCCTAATAAAATGGGGTACAGAACTAAACAAAGGATTCTCAACGGAGGAATACTGAATGGCTGAGAAGCAACTAGAAAAATGTTCAATGTCCATAGTCGTCAGGGAAATAACCCTGAGATTCCACCTCACACAAGTCAGAATGGCAAAGATCAAAACCACAGGTGACAACACATTGGAGAGGATGTGGAGAAAAAGGAACACTCCTCCATTGCTAATGGGATTGCAAGCTGGTACAACCACTCTGGAAATCAGTTTGGCAGTTCCCCAGAAATTTTGACATAGTTCTACCTGAGGACCCAGCTATATCACTCTTAGGCATATACCCAGAAGATGCTCCAACATGTAATAAGGACACATGCTCAACTATGTTCATAGCAGCCTTATTTATAATAGCCAGAAGCTGGAAAGAACCCAGATGTCCATCAACAGAGGAATGGATACAGAAAAGGTGGTATATTTACACATGGAGTACTACTCAGCTATTGAAAATGATGAACTCATGAAGTTTTTAGGCAAATGGATGGAACTAGAATATATCATCCTGAGTGAAGTAACCCAATCACAAAAGAACATGCATGGTATATACTCACTGATAAGTGGATATTAGCACAGAAGTTTGGATACCCAAGATATAATTCACAGACCACATGAAGCTCAAGAAAAAGGAAGACCACAGTGCAGATACTTTGGTCCTTCTTAGAAGGGGGATCAAAATACCCATGGGAGGTGATACAGAGGAAAAGTGTGAAGCAGAAACTGAAAAAAGGCCATCCAGTGACTGTCCCACCTGGGGATCCATCCCATATACAGTTATTATACCCAGACACTATTGTGAATGCCAACAAGTGCTTGCTGATATAGCAAGCCTTTGTTATCTGATATCAGCAAGGAGCCTGATATAGCTGTCTATTGAGAGGCTCTGCCAGTGCCTGACAAATACAGAAGTGGAGCCTCACAGCCAACCATTGGACTGAGCACAGGGTCCCAATGGAGAAGCTAGATAAAGTACACAAGGAGCTGAAGGAGTTTGCAGCCCGATAGGAGGAACAACAATATGAACTAACCAGTACCCCCAGAGCTCCCAGGGACTAAACCACCAACCAAAGAGTACACATGGAGTGACTCAAGGCTCTAGCCGAATATGTAGCAGAGGATGGCCTTGTGGGACATCAAATAGAGGAGAGGCCCATAGGCTTTTTGAATGTTCGATGCCCCAGTGTTGGGGAATGACAGGACAGAGAAGTGGCAGTGGGTGGGTTAGTGAGTAGAAGGAGGGAGGGATGGGATAGGGGGATTTTTGAAGGGGAAATGAAGAAAGGGGATAAGCCGGGTGGTGGTGGCACATGCCTTTAATCCCAGCACTCGGAAGGCAAAGGCAGGTGGATTTCCTGAGTTCGAGGCCAGCCTGGTCTATAAAGTGAGTTCCAGAATAGCCATGGCTATACAGAGAAACCCTATCTAAAAAAAAAAAAAAAACAAAAAAAGGGGGGGGAGGTAAAATTTGAAATGTAAATAAAGAAGATATCTAATAAAAAATTAAAAAATTAAAAAAGGACCTAGCGTGACCACACTCTGGAAGAACCAACAAGCAGCCGAAAAGTGTCAGATGCAGATATTTGCATCCATCCAATGGACAGAAGCTGCTGACCCCTGTGGTTCAATTAGGGAAAGGCTAGAAGAAGCTGAGGAGGAGGTTGAACCTGTAGGAGGACAAGTAGGCTCAATTAACCTGGACTCCCAAGATCTCTCAGACAGTGGACCACCCATGAGGCAGCATACACCAGCTGATATGAGGCCCCCAACACATACACAGCAGAGGACTTCTGGGTCTGGGTTCAGTCAGAGAAGATGCACATAACCCTCAAGAAACTTGAGGCCCTAGGGAGTTTAGAGTTCTGGTTGGGTGGGTAGTGGGTGGTGGGGACATCCTCCTGGACACAGAGGGTTGTGGAGACAGTATGGGATGTGAAGCTATCAGAGGGTAGATGGGTGGGGGCAATAAAAACAAACAAACAAACAAATAAATAAATAAATAAACAAATAAAATACAAACAGCAAAACAACCACCACCACCACAACAAAAAGACTTATTGAACTAGAGACTCTTGAGCACAGGAGGAATAGTTTTTCTAATGAAAGAGCCCCCTAATTACATACCCAATAACAAATAGCTTTGAGATTACACCCTCACACACATACATGTTATAGACATACAGAAACATTACACAGAGTAGGTTGTATGCATGGTTTTTTTTGAATGTGTGCATCTGTGAGTGTCTGTATACATGTATGTATGTGTTATTGTATGTATGTATGTATGTATGTATGTATGTATGTGTATATATATATACACATATATATGTGTGTGTGTGTGTGTGTGTGTGTGTATGTATGTATATATGTATGTATGTGTATATGTGTGAGAACAATGAAAGAAAAGGTGCCATGAATTTGACAAAGAACAAGTTGGGTGTATGGGAAGAAAGGGAAGAAGGAAAATAAAGAGGGAAAGGGTGCAATTAAATCATATTTTTTCAAAATTATTATAAAAATGGAATGCTCATGTCATAAAACTGTTTATCCTATCATGAAAGAAAAAATTCAGAAACCACAACATAAAAAAATCCCAATTAAATTAAAAAGTTTATTTGACAAGTCAGATTTTTATGTCATGAAAACAACTTCATTTTCATTTTTATGACCAAATGAAGACAAGAATTACATAGTTTACTTAACCTTAATTATGACAATAATATCTGAGCTTAATTATGAAAGCAATTCAGTAAAATGTTAATGTTTTATATTTTATGGATTACATTATTCCCATCTTATTCATGAAGAGGGTCGGGTGCCATGACACATGACCCATATATTTAAATGTAGTAATTGAAAGCTAGAGCCTTTCTTTGGTCTTACAACGGATACTAGCCGTTAAAATAGGATTCAGCTTAACAAACCAGAACCATGTGACCTGTGCTATGCTCCCTGTTGAAATGGAAGGTTAGAAAAGGCAAGAGTGGCCAAGACTGCATATTAAATTACTTTTAGGGAGCACCAAGTGTGGTGGTGCATGTCTTGAAATGTTTTTTGAAGTTAGCAAGACCATACAAACCAGCTGTAAATACTGATAAAGTATATGCATGAAGGCAGTGAGGGCAGAGCATAGCTAACCTGTAGTGGTAATTGTCCATCTCTTCACTGTATGAGGAATAGAAGGACATGAGAACAAGCATATAATGAATATTTTATTAATGGGTTTCCCGGAGTTTGTGAAATCGCTTGGGAGAAGGGAATGACTTGTGATGATAAAATGCCTCCCCATGCCTTGGCATTGAGCCTCTTCCATAGCTCTTGCTTGGTGGTAATCATGGGGTATGTTTGCACAATTTAAGCTGAAAACAAAACAAAACAAAACAAAACATTTCTTTGGAAGGAATTTTGGGAGGTTCCCAGGTTTGAGATTTTTGTTTTCTTAAATACTAAAATATGTGTTGAGTTGATAGACATTAGCTTGTGCTATTGCATTACAATTAGATATGTCCTGCCTGACAGTTATTTTCTTCTATTTGAGAAACATTTTGATCTGTTTATTTTTTTCTCTGTAAAACAGAAACCCTACCTGTGTTAACATTGGGCTTTTCAAGACATGGATCTAGTTTGGTCATGAGATGGATTCAAATTGTTCTGTGACCTTTTCTACAACCACCCCTGCCCTTGCTCAACCAAGTCATCATAGAAGTGGGAATGTTAGGCAATGACAGTACAGCCAGTTACATGTTAATGGCCTCAAAGAAACCTACATTAAGTAATTTTAAAATCTAAATGTGCAACATGAAGATTTGCTGATGTTAAGGTTTCTCTTACTTACCCAACTTTCACACAATACATTCAAAATACTATAACCTGTGCTTATCAATTACAATCAGTTTTTTTAAATCATATTTTAAGTAACTTGGGAAGTCTGTGATAACTGAAAATGAAATTTAGGAGTAAATATGTCATTGGGTGTTTCAAATAGTTTTGCATTTGCTATATTTTATATTTTCAAAGTAGCCCTATGTAAAACAAGATCTACCTTTGGGATAACTCAAGGAAATAACAAAGCTGTAGGAGAGCATGTCCTTCGTCTTTGCGTGTCTATGTGCTGATTTCTTTTCCAATGGGAAGTAGAAAATTAAAATATATTTTCACTGTTTTTGCTTACCATTTCTTCTCTTTAAATCCTAACTTATTTCTTTTCAAAAGTTGACAGATTTAGCATATTCTCTGGATTTTTGATGGTCATATAAAACCAGGTACTTTTCTTTATATAATCTAAATTCCTTATTCTTAACTTCCCATGTCCTTTGTTAGAGTTTGGAGGATTCTGGTTGATTCAGCCATACCTGAGAGAACCAAGTGTCTGGAATGTTGTGTCTTCCTGTTCTAAAGTATGACTGTCTACCTTAACTGAACTTCTCTTATAGTTGTACCAACAATATCTAAAGGACAGTGAGCTGACATATTTGTTCAACAAAACAATTTCTGGAATAGTTTGAGCTTCTGCTTTCTGGAGAGTGTTTATATGTGGGACAACATTAGATGGAAGACTGGCTTTAATCGATTTCAGGTAGACTGCCTACTCATTTTGACCCATTTTGAAGTCATTGTTACTTTGTATTAGAATCCAAAGAACAGCTCATGAGTAAAGTTCATTTTCCACATCTTCATCTGTATATTTCATTTAAGGAGAAAGAACATAGAACACACAATATACATATACCATATAATACTAACTTCTATCCTGCTTTAATCATGTATAGATTTTAGTAATTAGTTTACATTTATAGTAAATATTTTGATATCAAGAAAACTTCCAGAGTAACTGGCAGTACCTCTTCATACATTAAGATGCATCATTTCTCTAGAAAAACAATATGTATATATATATATATATATATATATATATATATATATATATATATAAAACTATAAATAATATGTGTAATATATAGTATATAGTTAATATATTTATTCTATATTATTTAACTCATATATATTTTAAATGATAATTTATATATAATTGGTAAAATTCTTATTCAGAGAAAATATATAATGAAGGTAAAAATAATGAGAAAATTAAATAACGAGTCAGTAAAAATGACAACCCTGCTACTTGTGATCCAGAAAGACAAATACTAAAGCAGTTCAGCCATGTACTTCGCAAGTAGGCATGCCAGAATATCTGCACCAAGTCACTCTTGCTAGACTTTTCAAGCTTTCAAGGACAAGGGTAAGTTAAGGTAAGCTTATGGAATTCCTGAAGTATCGGTATTCCTATAAGAATATGAACAGTCCCTGACAAATACAGAAGTGGATGCTCACAACCATCTATAGGGCAGAACACAGGGTCCCCAATGTAGGAGCTAGAGGGTACCCAAGAGCTGTAGGCGTCTGCGACCCTATAGATGGAACAACAATATGAACTAATCAGAACCCCCAGAGCTCATGTCTCTAGCTGCATATGTATTAGAAGATGGCCTAGTTGGCCATTATTCGGGAGGAAAGGCCCCTGGTCTAGCAATGTTTATATGCCCCAGTACAGGGGAATGCCAGGGCCAAATAGTGGGAGGGGAGGGGAGGGAAGCAGAGTGGGGGGGGGGGTATCGGGGACTTTTGGGATAACACTTGAAATGTAAATGAAGAATTTCTCTAAAAAAAAAAAGAATATGAACTCTTCTAGTTCCATAGAGTTCAGATTCTAGTCTTTTGAATATGTCTTTTTTTTTTAAATTAATTAATTTATCTTTTTACACTCCATATTTTATTCCTCTGCTCCCATTTACCTTCCAGTTGTTCCACAACCCATACACCTCCTACCCACTCTTCTGTCTCCACGTGGATGTCCCCATCCTCTACCCCAACTAACCTCTAAACTCCCTGGGGCCTCCAGGGAGTTAGGTGCATCATCTCTGAATGAACACAAACCCAGCAATCCTCTACTATAAGTGTGTTGGGGACCTCATATCAGTTGGTGTATGCTGCCTGTTTGGTGGTCAAGTGTTTGAGAGATCTCAGGGGTCCAGATTAATTGAGACTACTGGTCTTTCTACAGGATCACCCTTCTCCTCAGCTTCTTTCAGCCTTCCCTAATTCAACAACAGGGGTTAGCTGCTTTTGTCCAATGGTTGGGAGCAAATATCTGCATCTGACTCTTTCAGCTGCTTGTTGGATCTTCCAGAGTGTGGTCATGCTGGATCCCTTTTTGTGAGCATTCCATAGCCTCAGTAATAGTGTCAGGCCTTGGGAACTCCCCTTGAGCTGGATCCAACTTTGGGTCTGTCACTGAACTTATTTTTCCCTCAGGATCCTCTTCATTTCCATCCCTGTAATTCTTTCAGACAGGAATGATTATAGGTTAGAGTTGTGATTGTGGGATGGTCCCCTCTCCCTCATTTGATGCCCTATCTTCTGCTGGAGGTGGGCTCTATAAGTTCTCTCTTCCTACTGTAGGGCATTTCATCTAAGGTCCCTCCCTTTGAGTCCTGAGAGTCTCTCACCTCCCAGGTCTCTGGTGCATTCTGGAGGGTTCTCCCAACTTCCTATCTCCAGAGGTTGCCTGTTTCCATTCTTTGTGCTGGCCCTCAGGGCTTCAGTCCCTTTCCCTCACCCAATACCGATCAGGCTCCCCTCTTCCTTCCCACCACTCCCCTCCCCCAGTCCTCCCAGGACCCTTCCTCCCTACTTGTGATTGCTTTCTTCTCCCTCCCAAGTGGGACTGAGGCATCCTCACTTGGACACTTCAGCTTGTTGAACTTTTTGAGTTCTGTGGACTATACTTGAGTATTCTGTACTTTTTTTTGGGGGGGGGGTACATCTACTTATTAGTGAGTACATACCATACATGTCCTTTTGGGTCTGAGTTACCTCACTCAGGATATTTTCTAGTTCTATCCATTTGCCTGCAAAATTCAGGATGTTATTAGCTGAGTAGTATTCCATTGTGTAAATGAACCACCTTTTCTGTACCCATTCTTCTGTTGTGGGGCATCTGGGTTGTTTCTAGCTTCTGATTGTCACAAATAAGGCTGCTATGAATTTAGTGGAACATGTGCCCCTGTGGCATGGTGGGGAATCAAGAGTGGTATAGCTGGGTCTTCAGGTATATCTATTTCCAGTTTTCTGAGACACCTCTAGATTGATTTCCAGAGTGGTTGTAACAGTTTGCAATCCCGCCAGCAATGGAGGAATGTTACTCTTTTTCCACATCTCCTCCAACATGTGTTGTCACCTGTGGTTTTGATCTCAGCCATTCTGGTTGGTGAAAGGTTGAATCTCAGGGTCATTTTGATTTGCATTTCTGTGATCACTAAGGACTTTGAACATTTCTTTAGGTGCTTCTCAGCCATTCGAGATACCTCAGTTGTGAATTCTCAGTTTAGTTCTATACCCCATTTTTTGATTGGGATGTTTGGTTTTTTGGTGATTAGTGCCTTGAGTTCTTTATATATTTTGGGTATTAGGCCTCTATCAGATATGGGGTTAGTGAAAATGTTTTCCTAATCTGTAGGTTGCCCATTTGCCTTATTGACTATGTCCTTTGCCTTACAGAAGCTTTTCAATTTTGTTAGGTTCCATTTATCAATTCTTGATCTTAGAGTATGAGCCATTGGAGTTCTGTTTAGGATTTACCGCCCCCCCCCCCCCCCGTGCCAGTGAATTCGAGGCTCTTTCTCACTTTCTCTTCTATTAGATCCAGTGTACCTGGTTTTATGTTGAGATCCTTGATCCACTTAGACTTGAGCTTTATGCAAGTTTATTTAATTGTTAAGAATTGTTTTCAGTACTCTGGGTTTCTTTTCCTTTCCAGATGAATTTGAGAATTGTTCTTTCCATGTCTTTGAAGAATTGTTTTGAGATTTTTATGGAGATTGCATTGAATCTATAGATTGCTTTTGGTAGGATGGCCTTTTTACTATATTAATTCTGCCAATCCATGAGCATGAGAAATCTCTCAGTTTTCTTAGATCTTCTTCGATTTCTTTCTTGAGAGACTTGAAGTTATTGTAATACATGACTTTCACTTGTTTGCTTAGAGTTACCCCAAGATATTTTATATTATCTGTGGCTATTGTGAAGGGAGCGCTTTGTTCAGAGCCAAGGCACCCAATACAAGCTCCACTAACACCTTTGTTATCTGATATCAGGTATCAGTGAGATTTAGGACAGTAGAAAGACAATCTGTTAAAATGAAGATGACAGGAAATTCAGCTTCTCCCTGGTTTTGATACCTGTGAGGAAATCACACTTGATTAGTTTCCCAGATCAAAACACAGGGTGTGAATTTCAAATTATTCTGACCAATGTGTTCCCAAGGCAGGAAATCAACACTGAAGTCAATGAACAGTTAAATGTGGTACTACAGAATATATTCCCCCCAAAGACAAAGGGTGTCCAATGTATGTGAAGCTTGCCTGTGCTCTACTCCCTGTAATCCATCTCCTCCCACCTTTCCCTAATTACTGTTTTATTACCTCATTAATCTCAAAGAACTCAACTTAAGTAGAAGGGGCAGGGATGCTACATCTGCAGGCTGCAGTCAATCACCAAGTAAAGATGTCTAGTCTGTGATTCTTCCTAACTGGGGTGATGTTCATTGGGAGTTCCCATCCTGATCAGTCAAAAGTTTGGGAAATTAATCTACTGCAAGTATGTTTAGCCTTTAGTACAGCTAGATATTCTGATCTCTTTCTAAAAATAGTCTGCTTTCTTTCCTCTTTCTTTCTTTCTTTCTTTCTTTCTTTCTTTCTTTCTTTCTTTCTTTCTTTCTTTCTTTCTTCCTTCCTTCCTTCCTTCCTTCCTTCCTTCCTTCCTTCCTTCCTTTTTTCCTTTTTCCTGTTGATCTATTATCTATCTTTATTTATTTACTTATTTAATTCTTCTCTCATATAATACATACTAGCCAAAGCTCCTCTCCCTCTACTCCTCCCAAACCTTTACCACTCCCCTCTTCCCCAGATTCACTGATCCTCTTTTTCTCTTCAAAAGAACAGGTTTCCCAGTGATAGCAGCTGAATGCAGCATAACAGGATGCAGTAAATCTAGATATAAGCCTTCATTTTAATGCTTGATGGGGTAACTGAGTAGGAGGGAAAGGGTCCAAAGGCAAAAGAGTTGTGGGTTATATTCTCTCACTCTGTTAGGAGTACCACTAACATCCCATATATGCAGAGGCCATAGCACCAACCCAGGAAGGCTCTGTGGTTGCCAGTTCCGTCTCTGAGCTTCTATGAGCTCTGCTTAGTTGACTATTTAGGCTGTGTTCTCCTGGTATCCTCAACTCCTCTGGATCCTTTAATCCTTCTGCCCCTTCTTGCACAGGATTCCCTGAGCTCTGTTGAATATTTGGCCATAAGTGTCTGAATCTGCTCTCATCAGCTGCTAGAGTATAGTAGAATATAGTTAAGAAACTTTTCTTTTCTCTTTTGGTCTGTCTTATTTGGTTCTATCTTAGGTCTCTGAGCCATCTAGTCCTCGTTTCTTGCCATTCAGGCAATACCAGGTAGACTGGAAGTGAGTGAGGATGGGAAAGGAGAGATCAGGTCTGGAGGGAGGGAGGGAGGAAGGGAGGAAGAGTGTACAAGGTGAGACAACTGCAAAAGGTGGTGTTCCTGGAAGCTATGAGTGTGACCCTAGTGAGGACACATACTAATGGAGGATGTAGAACCTTAACTGGCCATCTTCCATAACCAAGTAAGGCTCCCAGTTGTGGGAAACCAATCCAGTCCCCAAACCATGGACACCTATCCTGCTTGCAAAATGTGCTGGAGCAATAGTGGCTCAGAGCTTGTGATAGTGGCCAACTAATGACTGGTCTAACCTGAGGTCCAAGCCAAGAGAGAGAGTATATGCCTGACAGTACCTAAATAACCTGGTTTACTAATGAAAGCTCCTAAGGTAATATGGAAAGTATCATAGTTCTGAATTCTCTTCAAGGACACCTAACATGTTGGGAAGAGAAAAAAAAAAACCAAAAACTACGATCTGTGGTGGTTACTACTTATTGTCCATTTGAATGGATTTGGAAGCACCTAGAAAACATACCTCTTAGCATGCATTTTAGGATACTTCCAGATACATTTAACTAATAAAGATTACAATGAATTGTGGCACCCCATGGCAAAATGGAAGTCATCTAAGAGTCAGCTTTTATATCTCTCAGCTTCCTGATTGCAGCAGATGCAGCTTGATGAGATTCTCATGCTCCTGCCTCCACGAGCTGGAGTTGCTTTCAGGATTGTGCTTTCCCCTACCACAGAAGACTGAAACCTCAAACTGTGAGTCAGTTTAACCCCTCCCTTTCTGAAGTTGCTGTTGTCAATTATTCTACAATGGCAATGAGAAGAATAACTAACATAGATGTCACTGGAGAAACAAGTATGATTGGTGGAAATCTTTGGAAGCTGGAGTTAAAAAATGTAGGCGTTCCAGTATATTCTCACAAGGCAAGTTAGGGGTGGGGAATAAAAGGATGGAACATGGGCAGGAAAAACCTTCAGGTTCCAAATGTGACACTTTCAAATAACAAGGTGGAAGAAAGAAAGATCCAAAATAAAACTCCAGTTCTTTTCTGACACAGGCTCTGCTGGTCTGGTAGCAAGGTTCCTAGGAATGATCATTAGAGAGATCTCACTTGGTTAGAAAGTTAACAGGTCCTAGAACCCTTTCTAAATCAACTTGCTGTAAAATATGACCAGTGACAGCAAGTGCTACCAAAGGCATGGAAGGCATTACCAGCTAACTGCACTGCCTGCAACTGAACAGAGTGCTCCTTCTTGAAGGGTGATTGGAGTGGGCTCCTCCATGGCCGGAACAACTCTGTGCTTCTTGGGTTTGTATTAGTCTCTGCCTTCAGTTATAATATCGACATATATTTATGAGAAATTCCAGACAACTGAACAGTCCAGTTGTTTGAATGCTTGAGCATTTGAGTCTGCTGGAGGTCTTATTAAATATGTGTTACTGGGTCTATATCCAGGTTTCTAGCTCAAGATGTCTGGAATGGATCCCAAGAATATGACTTTATAACATTAGGCCTAAGGAGGTGCTAATGTGGCAGGTCTCAGGCTTCCACCTTAAGAATTAGTTGAGTAAAGGATAGAAAGGAACCATACACAGCCAAAGGACGGGGTATAGCTAAGTGGAATTTCTTTTTTTCCTGGAAAATTTCACTCACACTCTTAATAATTTTCTTAAAAAAAATAAGTCATTAGTCATCGCCATTAAAGTTCTCTATAACTCAAAGAAAATCCGTTCAGATACTTAGATATCAAAAAGAAAGAAATAAAAATAAATGTAAAAGTTGTGCTCATGATGTGTGTGTGTTGTATGTGCTTATCTATGTGGGTGTGATATTTATTTGTTTTTTTTGTGGGGGTGACATGGTGTAGTGTGTATATGTAATGTGTGTTATGTATGTGTGGGGATGTATGAGTTGTGTGGTGTTTCTATATAGTATGTTTATATATATTATGATATATGAATGGGATATATGTATAAGTGTTGAGTATGTATGTATGTATCTATGTATGTATGTGTGCTACAGGGTATTTATATGTTTATATATGTGTGGAGCATTGTGTTGTGTGTGTCATGTGTTTATATATGTTTTGTGGTACATATGTGATTATGTGTTTATATATATGTGTATGTGTTTATATATATATGTGTATATACTATCTGTTTATGTATGTTTGTGGTTGATGCGATAGTGGTTGTGGTGGTATAACTGTGTGTGTGATATATTTTTATTTGTTTGTATGTGTATTATATTTTTACATGTATGGTAAAGTTATAGATGTGTGTGTGTGTGTGTGTGTGTGTGTGTGTGTGTATACTGTGTATATATGTGCATTGTGAAGTAGTCATGTGTATGCTGTGGGAGGTTCTTATGCTATTCATTTAATCTTTTATGTTGTCTTATGTCTTTTCAGGACTGGACACACTATATGAGTTATGAAAAGAACCTATATCAAAGGCTTTCATTTTCCACAGTGTCAGTGAAATCACTTGAGTGTTACCTACCCCATGACTACCCAGGGACTTGCTCTGCTTAATGTGTGAAGTCAGGGAATGAGGTCATCACATCTCCATATAGGAGCCCTCCACACACCATTCCTCTGCTCTCATCTTTCTGCTAACCAGGACTCTTTGTTCTTCAAGGTGGGTGGGCTCTGGGGAGGTCATTAAGTCTTAATGACCTTTGCATCCGGGAGAGAGTGTTCTCTGCCTGCCTGCCTGTCAGGCAGGATTTGCTGTCTCCCTTCTCATCCATAAAGACAGTCCTGGCTCTAAAGCACCAAATGCATGGCTGTGTGAAAGGGAAAGAGTGACGAAAGCCACCTGCTCATGATTCAATTTCACACTGACAGCCCACTTCTCACCAAGGAGGTGCCACACAAATGCTTACTAGACTCTCAGTGTTCCTGCTCAGACTCTAATGCTTGAGCAATACCAGTGATTTCTTGACTCCTTCTGAATATTGTTAGTTGAGTCACTTTTAATTCCGACAGCATCTTGCAGATCGTTATAGGTTTAAGCACCAGTTGGGAGTACATTAAAAACTACAAAGCAAAAACTAGTCAGTTACGTCAGGTAGCTGTGGGGATAGAAAGAGCCCTGGAAGTCATCCTTTGAGAAGAGCTTATTAATACTTTTTGAGAATTTCATACATGAGCACCATATTTGCATCATGGAAATACACTTTTTATAAGTTGATCAAGAGTCTGACATCTGCCAGTCACTAAACAGAGTGACATGAGTACATTCTTGAGCCACTTCATTTCCATCCTATGTTAGAAGGGCTAAGTGATATTTCCATCACTGGGAATAATCAATTGAAGATATAGGTGAACATATTGTAGGCATGAGTCATGCTTTGCAATAACACAACATCATCTATTTTCCACTCAGGTCTAATTCTGCCTTCCATGTCACCCATTTTATTAGAAGATACAGTGATTCCTTCATCAGGCAGACTTAATGGATAAGTGAATATGACGACTGGGAAGATGGCTTAGTACATAAAGTGTTACACACACAAGCATGAGGAGCTGAATCAGATCCCAACATCAACTAATATAAAAATGGGATGTAACTTTAGCCCTTTGAATGTGAAGACAGGCAGATTTCTGGAGCTTGCTAGCCAGCCAAGATAGCCAAATTGGTGAGCTACCAATCGGTGAGCAAATCAAGTGAGATGCCATTTTCTTAAAAATCAGGTAAAAACAGCTGGAGTGGTGGCTCAGTGGTTAAGAGTGCGTGAGGGGAAACAGGTTCAGTTCCTAGCACCCACATGGCACATGGTGGCTCATGACCAACCATAACTCTAGTTTCAGGGGATACAGTGAAATTTTCTGACTTCCACAGGCATCAGATGCACCTGGTACATGACATACGTAACCAGGTGTATACACAAAATAAATCTTTAAAAAGCTTCAAAATAAAATGGAAAGAAGAGGATGATCTCTGATGTAAAATTCTGGTATCTAGAGGCATGTTCACACAAGTACACACACACACACACACACACACACACACACACACACACACCCCACTGTGGACCTCCTTGGTAATCATAATAGAGAGATATGAATAGTGCTGTGCCATGACTTTAATGATTTCTTTTTTTTCTTTTTAATTATAGAATATCATTTATTTTTTTCTCTTTATTAGATATTTTCTTCATTTACATTTCACATGTTATCCAGAAATTTTCCCTTACCCTCCCGCGTCCCCACCCTGCTCCCCTACCCACCCCCTCCCACGTAATGGCCCTGGCATTCCCCTGTTCTGGGGCATATAGAGTCTGTATGACCAAGGGGCCTCTCCTCCCAATGATGGCCAACTAGGCCA